>JAECUM010017004.1:0-69106 GCA_016617855.1 Megalonaias nervosa | reverse complement strand
AACTAGAATGAAGAAAAACAAACATTACTGTGTCATCATTTTTGCTCTTCTAACATATTCTTCGACTGTTTTTTTTTTCGTTACATCAGGGGTGAGAAGAGAATTAAGAGAAAGCGTCGATATCTATTGACATCAGATAGTCACTGTTTTGGCTGTATATAAACGAAATATTGCATAGAATTATCATGATAAATTTTACACACTGTTATTTAACAACTGAAAATATTTTGACACGCACAGGGAAAATGTTCCAGAATACGATTTGTGAACAATTCTGAATTTCATCAAATATAGTTTGGTTGAACGTAAGAGTAATGTAGCATTTTAAAATTGATTCAACAACATACTTTGCATTCAGTGGTTTGTCTCGGCCCTGGCTCAATGCCCTGGGTTGTTCATTCCGCTAAGTGACTGAAGATCCCCGTAGATAAACGCATATCTTGTATGGGCAAGCTTAATTTTTGCATACGTCAGCACTTTGAATCAATCATGCGACCATATGGGTATATATCGGTAGAACTATAAATGATCAGCCAGGTGGTGTCTAAAAAACCTTGTACCCCAATGTACCTTGAAACATTTTAATGGGAATGGACAGTTCGATTCAGTACAGTAGTAACCTTATACCTGTTGATAGAGTGCATAATGGTTAGGTTATAATTGCGTTATGCAATTGTTGTATATATGAAAAATGTTTCTAAACAATGTAATCTTACAAAATAAAAAAGATCTAATGTTTCAGGTGGTACTTCATCTTAGGCTATCAATATTATTGATGTTGTATGTGCGACATATTTTCAAGCGCCAACATCGGGTTCGTTACGTATTACCACTCGTGGACTAGGATGATTATTTATCAATGTTTTTTATTGACTCCATCCACTATCATAACTGGACATGATAACTAAATACGAAACGGAATAGCGCGGTTAAAAATGTTAGATTTAGGTTTATCGAAACTATTCATATTATCAGAATCAGTTCGAACATTTGTTTTTCCTTTATTTTCAGTTGCTATGTCTCCTTCGTTACCCCTATTTGGTATTCTGTAAGTGAACTTATTATATCTGGTGGTGGCACATTCGTTATCCGTTCATCTGCATATTGCTTCATCCCATCATTGACGGAGTGAATACAGTATTTGATAGACGCAGTCTGCACGCCAGGGTTTCTGATCCTCTTTATGCAGTGAACTTTAGGCAGGTTGAATGTCAACATTAGACTTTAGAAAATTACTAATTCAATCTTCCAAATCACAAGACTAATCTTGCAAAATCACAAGCTCACAGCATCACCAACGCATCGCAGTTCTGAGTAACGTCCGTGGACATTTTGTGTACTATTAAACGTAATTGAAAGTGAAATAAATAAGTGGTAGCGGTGTTTGTGTTGAGGAATCTTTCTTTTTCTGTCTGCGCAATCAACGCTACAACAGCATCATGATCTCATATTGGGCCGTCCAACCGAGACTGTACTGTCATAGTCGACTATAATAATGATACATGACTGTGTCCGCCATTAGCGTTGATGTCCTTCGGTAATAATTAACAATGTCAGTGCAAGTCCATTTTAGTCGAAATTACAAACTATGTCTAGGTATCATCACTCAACGATTCAATAAATATCATGTCCTTTTGCGAACACGATGTTGAAAATATCGGTTTGACGTGTGCTTGGCAACAATGATGCGAGTTCTTTTCGCATAAAGACACCACGCTTGTGCTTAACTGGTTTTACCATCGTGCGTAAATGAAGAATGGTTAACATCTTGGTCTTCTGCGTGCTATACCGTGTAAACGAAGACCTCTTCCCAGTAGTATTCGACAATTTGTTCCTCGTAATCAAATGTAGTTCCTTTTTATGGACCTTCCAGCTCCACGACCAAAAGCTCAGCCAGATACAAAGGGTCCAACTGTCACCTTCCCAAAAGCCATCCCTGATGAATTCCGACAGCCCCTAATGCGGTCACTTTTGCAACCGCTGGTTCCGCTGCTGCTAACAACTCCGGAATTGCTTCAAGAAATGACAATATTCCAACGGTCTTTTGCAATTGCATCACCTCTGATTTATACAGTTTTAATACCACTGATGTGTTACTGTATTTGAATCTATTTAACTGTTCAAGGTGTGTTTGGGTCAACCACACTGGACAAATACGGTCTCTTCTGTGGAAGATGGCCTCATTGTGACCCCAAGATTGCCTTTCTTGCATTTTGTGATTATTTTGTCCAAGGCAGATATTCACGTAGTGATAGATCATTATCATTTAAAAATGTAACAAGTGTGATTTTGAATTTTCCACAGGTGCATCAAGGACCTTCATTAAACCACCCTCAAACGACAGAGTCTTGTCAGAAAGAATTACTGCAATACTTTGGTAAGCACCTGTGATAGGGCGATCGAAGCTTGGATTGGCATTAAGAACAGGCCTGTGCACGTATGCACGAAAGCACATACGGACAACGGACTTTTTAAACAACTCCAGTTGTTCAACGAACACTAAAACCCGGCATAATATACACAATTCTTCTTGGGAAATTCGCACAGCAGTATCAACGTTTCGGTGTCAGCCCATATACGAACATAGATTGTGATATACATCTGTGGTTTGATTTACAGTTAAGCAAGTTGTTTTAAGAGTGTTATTGATGCCTGTTTAACCAAGAAAAACTTTAGTCAGTCCTAAGCTGCAAAACATAATGACACTATTATGTTGTTTAATTTTCTCAAATCATATTATGAAATACCACAAAAACGAAAAATGACGTGATTGTGTAGATAGTGAAGGAATTGGCACAGGTATCTACGGCAGCCGCACCACTCCAAACTATAGTGTTGGCTTTGTTGAAATTTGACCATGCTGAAGCTTTATTTTCCACTTATACAGTATTAGTCTCGAATAAAACACATTGCGAGTAGGCCGTAATCCATTCTCCATTGACAAATTTGCAATCCCATAATCAGATCATCGTTCTTGATGGGCTTCATTAATAATTTTACTAACCGCAGCCTATATTGTTTCTGTTGGTGGTAATGTAATCGCTTTTGGTTCAACATTTGATGATGCTGGTGGCAAGAAAAGGTGTAGTCGATCTCAAACAGATTTAACAGCTCAAAAGTCCAGAATTTTATATCGATCAGGAGCATCTCCTTTGATGACATTACGAATCGCGTTTCAACTGTTTTTAGTGATTGAAGCAGCTTGTGAAGACGATCTAGTGAGCACATTTGTGCACATTTAAACAATCCCTGCACAGTGTCTCTGAGGCCAGTTCCATAACACGTCTCCTAATCCGGTTTTCTAGCGTCAACAACACAACTTTGAGCTGCACGGCGACGTGCTGCTCTCATATTAAATATCTAATCGAAGTACATCGAGGACAAACATCGTGTACGTCTTGATGGACAGCGATGGAACGAATTTGTGTCAACTGATTATTGTGCTATGAAAGATACACAGAAATAAACCCGAACAGTATATAACTTTGAAGAGATACGACATCGCTCTCATACCCTATGCCGTAATAGCTACTGATGGTTTCATAGACTAAACTGATCCGCGTTCTTGAGGCACTTCTGGCTGCAACAAGCGCTATATGGTATCTCATACACAGAAATCGTTGATGATTTGAAATGTGAAAAGGCCAAGCTAAAACCGATCTTATTGATGACGGTATAATGTCAACCAGACATGATGCATAATGGATTGAGATAACCCAACTAATTTTGGTTTCGTGGTCTCATATAGAACTTTGAGAGTTGTTGCCGGTCACTAATGTTATTCGTCGTCGAATTTCTTTATTGATTGATGCCCTCTAGCATGCATCTTAAGGGAAGTTAAATATTAAGCCAGGTGGTACCAATCTCTACTGAAAATATTAATGAATCCTTCTCGTCAAGACCACCAAATGGTTGTGATCGGGTATTGGACCAACTGATGTTTGCTCTCAATGAGGTTAATGTAATTTCAAGTGTGAGTGAGTCCCCAACAGTAACAGGTGCAGAAACATGTACATTAGATTATGGTTTCATTACAGAAAGTATTTATTTGTTGTCTAATGGATTCTTCTTGATATGTTTGCGAGCTTATCACTGGTTTAGGTACATACAGTGCCATACATTCTATCCATAAATTTTACAATCTTCATTTCTTCCAAATTTAAATGTATTAAGCGTTTTAACAAAAATGGTTGCACTGGTCACCGGTAACTTGATTCATTCCAGTAACCTCCTAAATACCATTTTAAGCCATTCAATGTCCATGTGTTTATCACGTGTGTTATGTCAATTTAATTTGTATTAATTTTTAGGTTCTTTTTGTCAATGGGTGTTTCTTACCATTAGGTGTCATGGATATTTAATTTGTATCATCTGTTGGCTTTTCTTAATGTCTCTATGTTATATACATTTTTATTTTGTACTTGACCTTGTCCAAAATTAAGTTATTTGTGTACCCGTCTAGGAGCTTTGATTTGTAAGCAACATAAAAGATAGCTAATATTTTTTTTTTTTTTTATAAGAGGTTGGGTTAACTATTCAGATCATTATCTTAATCTGACTCAAGGCCATTTGTATTCCCCATGGGTAGACGTGTTGTACCTGATGTTTATCATGTTCTTTCTTATAATTTTAGTAACAGATGCTATCTTGTTGACAAACTATGTTGTTCAAAAGATGAACTTTTGACACTCATCATGGTTCTATTTTTTGTTTCTTAGATTTTTATATAATCTTCTTCACTTTAGAAAGCACGCATTTTTGCATTTATGTCATTTAGGAGAATCATTCTGATTGTTGTGTTCAGTGATTCATTTGAGTTGAATTATTTATTCAAATTATTATTCACTGGGCATTCAAAGTGCTCATCAATAATACTTTTATACTGGAAATTTAATTTGGAATTGCATATATTTCAGACAAGAACACTTTTGGATGATATTATTGTGATACATCATACGACCCTTAGCACATGGCCACACTACTGTACACTGGCACATTAGTACGTTCTGTATTACAGGAATATCAACACATACAATTGGAATTTAATTGGCACTTTATATATTTGGACTTAGTGATTGCAGCAATCATGTCACGAACCGCAACCCAAGCACAATACCAGCTCAAAAAGTGAAATGAATGAATATTTGCAATGCCACCAAATGTCATCAAGATGTTACAGCTGTCACGGATTAATTTGGGCATGTGTGCGTTGCGTTGATTCCAATGAAACATGTCTATTCTTTGTTGTGTCGAGCTCGTGAAACT
Source organism: Megalonaias nervosa (assembly GCA_016617855.1). Lineage (NCBI taxonomy): Eukaryota > Metazoa > Mollusca > Bivalvia > Unionida > Unionidae > Megalonaias > Megalonaias nervosa. The sequence goes on along the minus strand of JAECUM010017004.1, from coordinate 63,841 downwards.
ATTTGCGCGGGGATGATTTGATTTTCAAGCATCAATTCATCGTACAAGGCATGATTGTTTTCACTTGCACCTAATTCATCAGTGGTAGCTGCTTCGTCAGATTTGGAAAAGAAATCGGTGTTTTCGACCAATGAATCTTGAGTTTCTAAGTCTATATATTTGTCAGAGTTTTAGCAATAAGGAATACTTTCCTGATCAACAGCATTCTCGAGAGCTTTCCTTACCATTGCTTTATTAAGTACATACGTTGGGTATAAATCAGAGATTTCTTTTTCACTTCGGTATGTATCAGAAATATTTTAACTGAGTCAATAAGAGCGTAACAGTCCTAAGAGCAGTACGTACCCTTATTCATTTTACAAGTGTATGATCAGCTCAGCTTAGTATTTTATTTACTTGTAAAATTATTATTGGCTACAGAGTGCTATAGAATGCACGATTGGAAAATCCCGATGGCATTTTAACAATGCTGTGAATATGAAAAAATTATTTCAAAAAATGCAATTCTAAAATAAAAATTCCGTAAAGGAATAAATGTTCAAAAGAATTTCAGATTAATAATAAGGTCAGATTAATCAGAAATTAGACCAAATTAGTGGTAAATTAACTTTTTATGAACGGATTGAGAAAAAAGGAAAAATAACTTGCAAACAGATATATAGTAAAGCTTTGTCCTAGGCGAAAAGGTTTTTACTCAGGCTGGAGGGGGGTTGCTAAACCCTCGTAAAGGTTGTCCAAGGGACATGGATTTAAAAGTCTATAACACGCACATGAGGACATTTTGAGCCGGTTCTGTTAAAGGGTGAAGAGAGCGAACAATAAAAGCTTAAAGAAAATACAACCTCTGCTTATAAACTATGAGACTGAACATTCAGTATTAGGGGCGGAACGACCAAGAGAGCCAACTGACGGTGGTGGGATGCATAACTCGAGTTTATGATTAAGTTTGCTGTATCCATAAAAAGTACGGTGTTAAGTGCATTAAAGACGTTTGACTTAATTTAATAACTTCTTTTCTTTTCTGTTCAGATAGAGGCGCATCCAGCAACTGCTCCTGTAGTTTTGTTTTGTTTTATATAAGTTATTAAATTGTTATATTCTAGATATACAAGACTTGTGTTGTTCTATTCACTATCTCTGTTCAAATTTTCATTTATTCCATCCATTCATTTCTGTTTAATATTCGCTCGATCAGGGGTATAACACAATGGTTCATCATCCTGTAAGCATCGGTAACCACCAAAACATGACCCATGAATTTGTTTGGTTTTGGTGTCTGGCGGCACTGCAACACAATTAGGTCATTTAGTGTCGGGAAAATTAGAGTAAAGTGCTTGTCCCAAGAAACTGCCGCCATAGCTGATGGTAGGATTCGAAACAACACTCTTTCCGTGGCAAGTCCGGCATGTTAACTAACCCGCAGCAACGTATTACAATGAAGTGAATAAATGATTGATTGTAAACTCACAGACTGAAGGATATGTGGCGTTTTAGGGATGGCTAGGGTTAGTGGTTCCAGCAAGCACTTAAAGCTATTGATCAAAATAATCATTTTACGATGTTTGTCGCTAACTTCGCTTCCCTGAGAGAGTTAGAATGTAAAGTGATACCTTTAAGGAGAAATAGACAGGTTCATATAGTACAGCTGAGGAAATATCTATTCTAACTGTAAGTGTAACATCGCACTGAGTTGTTTCGAATTTTGCATCACTTGCAGTTATAATAAGCTTGATTTAATCAATGATATAATTCAAGTTATGGAGAATTAAATAATTAATGACTTAAAGATTAATGAAGAAACTGAAGGGGCCCGATATCTTGGAAAAGAAAGCAACATTTTGCAAACCGGTGACATTTTAAAGATAATTCTTTGTTGTCGAGTAGTATTAATATATCAGTACATATTATTTCATAACAATCCCTGATATCGACTTTTTAGAAATTAATAAGGCTGTAACTTGAAACTGAAGAACCATTGATATGAGAACATTTCTACTTATGATTTGAAATATATGTTTTGATCCATTACTTCATTTGCCCAAACAATCAAGCTAGCAATTGTTCAACCAGGGAGAGAATTAGCAAATAACAATGTAGCTAACCAATGAACGGACAAAGTCTTAAGGGTGTGGAATGTATTTGATGAATTTCGTGTCTAGGAGCATCTTGTCGGTAGTAGGACATTTTATTAAGCCGTAATGGCAATCAGAATAAAGCCATGTGTGTTAAGTAAGCCACTGTACCCCATCATAGTGTCAATAATAATTCAATGGCAATAAGGATACGCTCAAGGGAAGTAAGTAAGCCATTGAATTGCACCATAGTGTCATCAAGAATAAATCTTAGGATATAATGGCATGAGGATAAGGTTTTGGGCAGTTAGTAAATTATAGCATTAAACTACAACTACTTGGCCTGAGTCAAGGACTTTCTACATACCACATTTTATGTTCTAACTATAACTCAGATTTTATTTTGTAAACACGTGACCTTCTAGAAATTTGTTTTGCATTAGGTAATAGTTATCGTTAGAAAATGTTCATATTGACCTGAGATCAAGTACAGAACTAAACGTCTTGTCCTTCTATAAATTATTCATTCTTGCTGTTAGAGCTGAGCACAATCAATTCTATTATTGTTATGCCCAGATATTCATTTGGGCTGGAATTTTATTTTCCCTTTTAATACCACATAGTCGTAATATTGAAGACGATCATTGAGAGGCAGTTGCCAAGATATCAGACATGCTACCCGTGTACGAGTTAGGACTGAAAATACTACAGCAACGTTTTAATGAACAAGGTCGCCAGTTGATGTGTAAAGACCCAATCTATCCAGGTCTTTAATACCCCCCCTCCCCGAACAAAGAAAGGTTTAATGATTAAAGAAGCATCCCCAAATGTAACATATTTATGGACAAAATTCATATAGAGGGAACTTATTGGTTTAAATAAGACACTGGTGGTCTTTTTGATCATTATGTTAAAATGCTTACCATGGCTCAAGAGAAACCAAAACGTGCCAAAGCACATAAACCGAAAGTTTGCGCAGGAATACAAATGAAATGGCTATTTTACAGACAGACCAAAGCCCTGCACCATCACAGAAGGAAACGTCGCTGAGGTTTCAATGTTACAACAAGACATGCAAGGAAAAGCGAACGAAAGCGGACTTGGTGGACTAAGTGACCTAAACAATCTCACATATCGTTTGGAAACAATTGTGGGATCAGTTCGTGTGAGCAGCAATGCACCAGAAGTCATTATTGAAGCCTTATCAATTTGTCAGAAATTGCTCAAGAACGACATCATGGTCAGAAATACATATCACACGTTGATACATGAGTTTGCTGAATATATTAATAACGTATACTACGAACTTCATTGGTACAACACTGATGGTGAGTTCTGAAACGGTTGAAACACTTCTTTTTTTACGCGAAATCGTTGCTTTGATGCAACAGGTTGTTGTAAATATAACCCAAAGTGTTACCTCCACGATCACAATCTCATCAACATAACTAGCATTTAGTATGACATTTTCTACATCTGTTACTGATGGGGAATCAAGCACACTTTGAGATCGCACATGCGTCGCTGCGAGTTTATTACAGTTGTTTCAATATTCGATCACAACCGTGTGATATTCTGCCCACGAACTACATGTTCATATTTTCACAAGATCATGGATCAGCATTGGGTACAGTGGAACATCCAACATGTGCGTACGACATTAACTTAACCAATGATGACGTCTGACGAAGAATTTTGGAGATGACCGGTAAAGACTATACAATTGCTATATTTGAATACGAACCCCCACTCAGCTCCATCAATACAATTGAATCTCCAACACTTGTCACGTTAGATTATTTCTTGGTTTTTCTAAAGATGTTCTCGAAGAAGAACAATTGTAAGTGCTGGATCTAAAAAGACTGCATATCATAGTCAGAATTACCTCAGTGACGAAGATCAACTTAACCTGAGACGCCAGCAGTGGTAGTCATAATAATTGGTTGACGCATATACGTTTTACCCTTGTAGATCAAGATAGACCCGCTTTGTAGATGACACGTTGAGAATAAAACTGTACATTAGAGATCAACCTGATGTTTAATATAATGTCAGTCGTACCTGTACACGTGAGGCTCGTAAGCGTTGTTAACGGGAGAAAATCTGCTTACTCGACCTTTATGGAATTGGACTCGGTGATGTTAATTGTTAACATGTGCACCAAAAGTGGTAGGAGCACGGTCTTCACGCACTGCAACAATAGCTATACCGATTGCAATGCGAGATTTTGCATAGTATCACGATGGTGCTGTGGATCAGATGGCAAAACATCTGGAATTACAAGAATGCTATGAGCTTCGAGACCGACTATGGCTATTACTGACCCAAGCACCGCTAAAACCAGTTACGCTAGCATCAAATGAAGCAATGCCAGCCGTGGATGGTACAATCATATTGAAGCAGCCCAACAACGACAGTCTGATTCGGAGAATGCAAATCTGGCAATGGGAAGCCCATTACAGTTGATTACATCAGTGGAGTGTTAACTGCTTGGCTCTGCGTCATTGTACGACACCTGCTTTGGCCACTTCACTGTCATGGATTATTATTACTAATAATTCCTCCGAATGCACAACGTGTACGGCTTATATGCTAAAAGGAGCTAAATTCCTGGGATTTAAAGGCAGTGACTCGGAAAAAAAAAATAAATCTAAAAACCTCCCTAATGAAATTAATGATGGTGTTTGGTGTGATTGTCCTGAGTTGTTGATTCGTTCTCTTCTGAGGTCTACTAATAACTGCTCTCCTCGTGACCTCGAAGACAGCGAACTAATCGTGTACGGTTAGTACAAACGTACACTGACATAATTTATAAAAAAAACAAACCCTCATATGAGTTTGAATCACCCGTATGATCCAAGTGAGCTCAGCTTTTGCATTACACGTCGCTTTTTAATTACCAGCAGGTTACGAATATTTTTTCATAAAATGTCATACCATTAGTGTTAGGGGGCTGCTTACCGACAATAGAAATCCCCATAAAAAGGGCCTATGGCAGTTTACTAACAATGGGAATTTAACATGGACAAAACACCTGGGTTAGATTAAGGACGATGGGAATTTAACATGGGGAATATTGGGTCTGTATACGGACAAGGGAAGGTTGGGCTTGTATAGGGACAACAGGAATAGAACAGGTGGGGTTACGTCACGGTACTGGACATTGACAACAATGATGCAAGTCGCTGAATTCAACAGTGACAGCGGGGGAAAAAACTATAACGGGGTGGGACATATAACTTAATATAACGCTTGGCGGGGCGAGACATATAGCTGCATATAACGCTTGGTGAGGCGATAAATGTAAGTTTATATAACGCTTGGCTGGGAGGGAGTTTTTTTGTTAACACTATTAAGTTAAGATAGAGGAGATCTCATGGATCTTCTTCTCTTCCTCAAACTTCGTCTGACCTCTGGACCGTAGATTAAGACTCTCTTCAGACAGCCTTTTCTCTCCACATAAATCCTTAGTTTCCAAAGGGCTGTATCAATCATCTGGGTGATAGCAAATGATGGTCTGACATACACGGGATAGTCCGGGTGGAACAGCATGGTCGATAGGAGGGTAGATGATTCTACGTTAGTCCACATCTTGTGTCCAGAACAGATGAAGGGAATGAAGTGAACCGTGGTTAATTATAGTGGAAGAGTGGATCAAAACGGATTGAGTTCTTTCACCAATCCTAACACGCGTTAAAACATTCAGTCACTGTCCGGAGTCTGTCTTCCAATCCGAAGAGAGTTACCTGCGACGTCACATTCCCTATATAGGTGCACTAGCGTCTGTGCGCAGTGAATCAATGCGTCAGAATTAGGACATAACGGACACTAAGAAGACGATGAATTGGGGTGCACCAGCCGTGGAGACGAGGAGTGATGGCATAGCAGCGGCTACCAAAGACTACACGGTCCTACTTCCAGAGGAGACCGATTTTAATTGGGATTTAGTAGATTATCACTCATCCTCACAACAATTTGTTCGGTATCAGTACCTTCGCCACCTTCTCCTTCTTTACAACACGTCGAGGATTTTAAACAGAGACAGAAAGAAGAATTGGAGACATTCTTGCAACAGCAGAAAGAAGCAAAACAAAATTTTATCCTTCAACAACAACAGGGAGAAGAAGAAGAAGCAAGAAGAAAACGACATGAAGAAGAAGCAGAGAAGAAACAAGGTCTAGGAGAGAAGGAGGATAGTGAACGTCAAACGGTCACGGTACCCTTGGGCATTTTGGCAGAGTTAAGGAGTCTGAAACAAATGTATCAGATTTCTTTATTGCGACCCAAGAGAAAAAAACCTTCCCAAGCCAAACAGTTCAACCCTGTCCACACACCTGCTACGTCTGAGATACCAGCCCTAGCGATTTCTACCAAATCATCGACAGGAGCAGGTCCAGAAATAGGCCTTGGCGTGGCAAAGTGATAAGGCAGTTAAAGCTCATTAATTCCCTGTTCTGAGTTTGTTTCAAAAAAAAAACAATAAACAAAATGGTCGTTTTCAGGGCCACCCACAACTTTCGAAAGACAAATTATTCATTTGACAAAATCAATTAAAACTCAAAATCCCTTTTCTCCCGTGACGTACGTGTGAGTGCATGAGTGTATGTCTCTGTCCTAAAATATCAGAAGCAAGAGACACTTACGTTTTCTTTCTGGTCTTTTCTTGTACAAATGTACAATTCACTTCACAACACAACACTTTAAAAAGTTCATTAGCTTCTTCTTTGTCTTTGTTCACTCCCTCCTTTGTTTGAATTTCATCACCGTCACAGGTTGTTCCTCTTCTTCCTCACTTTCTTCTCGTTTTCTTTTTTTCTCTTTCTTGTCTTTCCTTAACGTGTTTGGGTTCTACCTTTTGGGGGGTACCTCTTCTTCTTCCTGTTCGGAATCCCTCTCTGTCTACTGCTCCTGTTGTTTCTTAGGACTGTCTGAAGACGAATGTCCTTTCTCTTGAAAATAATAACAGGTATTCTGACTTTTGTCTCTTTTGACACCTGTTTTGCTTTTTATATGGTTTGGACATTCTGAAGACAAATGTCCTTCCTTCTTATTGATATAGCAAATATCTTGACTTTTCTCTCGAAACGAGGGGGGAAGACCGTCGGCTTCTCTGAAGAAAATTTTCTTATGACACCTCGCAAAGGTCTGATCAGAAGTTCGATCTGTGTTGGCTGTTCCATCTTTCGGGTCGGATTGAGAGTGAAATGAATGCTTGCAGGGAAGACACTGGATCTTTATATAGGCAAGACACTTTGTACGGAGACAAAAATCATTTCCATGCAAGTGGGACAAGTGCATTTTAAAGATTCGATGAGTTACTTGGCCATGCCTTTCAGCTGAATGCCTAAAGAGTTTGGAATGACAGGAATGGCCAAAGTCTATTTCCGCACTTTTTCAATACTGAAGGAAATCAACACGCCCTATTGTCCCATTTGTCTCTTGCCCACTATTACGGTCCCGACAACATCCGTACCGAACAACGATAAGTTTTATATGCTTGGTACCACTCTCACGGCTCGGACCACTTCGACTTTCAGGAAGAAATGTTAAAGTATTGTCGTTCCGACATGGACATTTTACGGAGTTGCTGTGGAAAATTTCGAGAATTGTTCATGGAGCACGGAGGGATCGATCCTATGAAAGAAGCATGCACCATCGCCAAAGCGTGTTCCTTAGTGTACCGCAAACGATTCATGCCCGAAAACACCCTGGCTGTCATCCCCCTCAAACGACTTTGTCAAACGTCAATACTCGGTCAAAGCCGTACGCTTCCTGCATTACTTGTGCGACAAGGAGGACAAATGGATCCAACAAGCCCGAAACGGAGGCAAGAAGACCATCGGAACGTATTCGGTGGATGGTTTGGACTTAGAAAACCCAAAGATCGTGTACGAGTTTAACGGTTGCTTATTTCACGGATATCCGATCTGCTACCCTCAACGTGACACAAAAATATCAGTTTTTACAACGTACTTGTCAGTGTTGCTTGAAGTTAGAGCAGGAAGGATACGAAGTTGTCGCAATGTGGGAACACGAGTACGATCGCCGATTGAAAACCATCCCGAGTTTAAGCGAATCGTGGAAAGTTACAAGCTGGTGGACCTTCTGAACCCGCGAGACATCTTGTAGGGAGGACGATCGAATACCACCTGTTTGCCGTACCACTTCGACGAGGAGAAAGGAGAGGAAATCAAATGCTTGGATGTGTGTTCGCCGTGTCCTTACGTGTGCAGATATTGTCACTTTTCCGCAGGGCATCCGCAGTTGCTGACGGAACACATCGACCTGTACAACATTCGATAATACGAAATATTAACTGAATGTAAAGTGTTGCCTCGCACGGACTTGTACCATCCCGATTATCTCACCATTGCCGAGGTAAATTGATGTTTCCATTGTGCCGTACTTGTGCCGAAACGGGCAACCAAGACCAGTCTTGTCAGCACACCCAGGAAGAACGCACCTTGACAGGAACATGGGTCAATGTGGAATTGCTTAAAGCTCTGGACTTGCGATACCAACTGTTAGAAGTGTCCGAAATTTGCCACTTTCCCAAGACAAAAAAATACCTCAACGGCGACCAAACTGAGAAGGGCATTTTCGCAGACAACGTGGATGCCTTTTTGAAAGTGAAACAAGAAGGCAGCGGCTCTCCTTCCTGGTGCCATACTCCCGATGACCGAAATAAGTTCAAAGAGAAATACTTTGACCATAAAGGCATCACGTTAGACCACATGGAGAAAAACGAAGGAAGGCGATCGTTTGCTAAAGTGATGTTGAATCGCTTGTGGCACAACCACCGTATTTACCCAAAACAGAGTATTTGACAGAACCTTCCCGCTACTTCCAGATGATTCACGACAAAACTAAAGCCATGAAATACGTGGGCGTCCTTCTTAGTCAATTACGAAGAAGAACTTTACTTTGTAAAGGCCGATGAATTTGGAAATGTCATCATTGCGGCTTACGTGACAGCCAATGCTCGCTTAGAATTGTACGAAGCTTAGAACTGTTGGTTGATCTTGCGCTGTATTTTGATACAGACAGTTGCATCTACATCGATAGCCTGGTTTAAAGTCACCCTGTCATCAAAGGAGACCGTTTAGGAGCCTGGACGGACGAGCACTCCAATGACAAGATTCTAAGTTTTGCTAGTGGCGGTCCCACAAATGATCGTTACTAAAACCGGGATCCCTATGGAGACGTGGACACCGAGTGTAAAGTGGAGGGATTGACTCTCAATTTTTGCACCAGTCAAGTGGTTTTAGAAGCCTTGCAGTCTTTAGAGGATCGAAGATTTTAAAGTGACCACCTACCAGCCTCACATGATTGTACGTTTAGTCACACACCAAATCGTCAGTCGGCCATTGGATAAAGTCTATCAAATCGTGTACCAGAAGCGAGTGCTACTTTCCAAACACTTCACTTTACCTTATGGACACACAGGTATAAAAAGATGGTTTCAAGACGATAGCCACCAAGCAAGAAGGATGACTTTGACACAGCATTTTGAATCGAGTGATAGACTCATAGAGAACTGCAAGTTCAAACCATACCATCTTCCTGTCTCCTTGCCTGACTGTTGTAATTGTGCCAGTCGTTTCAGAAATGGCCCGCGCACAGGGAAGGATTACCAAATGCGGATGTTTTAGCTAGAACATGATTTGTCTACTTGGGACCTGAGACTGGATTGGGATACAAAGAACAGTGTTTTAGTTTTGGTCTGAGGTTGCGTATAGATCGACATATCTATAATGATTCAGCTACTCTGGAACATAACCGATGGTCTCCGCATTGTTCTTACCTTTCTATGGCCATTCCACCAATTACCCTACGGTACAGGTATGACGGTACCTTAGAGAAGGTAGTATCGTTGTCCAGGAAGACAAAAAGGATGACTTGCAAAACTAGGCATAAAAAAGGAATGATGTTCAAGCTCGATACTTCATTACGACTAGTATAACAAGGGACAACGTGCAAGACCGATAGTTCATTGTGACTACCAACATCAAGCGAGAAACATGAATACTTTTAAACAGACAAAACCATTCAAGTTCTGTGATTCTCAAGTGGATTGCGATGCTGTTTCATGCGATGGCAGGGATGTCGTACACTGTGACCTCAACAATTCAGTATCACATCATGGGAAATTTGCTATGACTACTACCATCATACCTACCATGGAAAGTGATGCTGTGCGTGTTAAATCTGATGGATGCAAAAGCGATGCCACTGATTATCGTGGACTCTTTACTAGTTTTAAAGTCAACGTGAAACCATGCGACTACCACTCTACGGATGTCATGCAACCCTGAAGAAAAGACAGCCTATTTCACCGTACCGTCATCGAAATGAGCCTGTGAAAAAAGAATATTTGTTCTTTGTGCGTTTGCATGAATACTGGGACTTTGAAAGTCGATTTCAAACCTTCCGAGGAAAGTGGCTTAAGTATCTTGGAGCACCTAGCACCGAAAAAATAGCCAGAGCCGGATTTATCTATTTTGGCGAAGGTGATAAAGTCAAGTCCATCAGTTGTGGTGTGTCACTTCACGAGTTGGAACAGAAAGATTCCGCTTACCTGGAACCTGCTCGATATTCTCCTCACTGTGACTAGCTACCTTTAGAGGGACGACCTCAATAATCTCTGAATGGATACTTTACAAAAGAATATTGGGAGTTTGCCTGTGGAGTTGAGAGAACGCATTTACCGACATTTTATCAAAATGGAAGTGACTCGCAAAGAACAATTGCATCCGTTACGTCACCAATGTTGGAACCACTGGCACCTGAATGCTATAAGAGGATTGATTCATGTGAAAACGTAGTGGTCAGACATTGTTCATCTGGATGAGGACCAGTAGACTTTGGTAGCTACTCATCCTTATACTTACAAGGTTGCCCTACTACCACGAATTCCAGAGGAAGAGTTAGAGAGTTACCAAAATCTTTTACTCGGAAAAAAATTGTCTTTAGAGGAAAATTCTTTGCGGTGTGTGGTGTGTAAACTAGTGACTAAAAAAAAGTGTTCCATTGGCCAGACATTGATGCATGAAGTGCGATTCATTACGTTTGGATGTCACTCATTCTACTTACAAGGTGATCATAGTACACAGGTTTCCAATGCAAGAGTTAAAGGATTACCAAAATCTTTTACACGAACAATTCTTGGTTTAAGAGGAAATTTCTGTTTGTGAGTTAGTGACTAAACAAATTTGGTACGGTACTAAAATAAAACCGATTGTGTTCAAAACGTACACCTATTACCTCCAACAACAAGAGGTATAACAAGACTGGCTACCATGAACCGAAATTTATCACTCGTGACACAAAATATTCCCTGGTAGGAAATCAGTGACAGTATTCACACTGTGGTGGATTACCAACTCTTTTTACGAGCAATGTATCCAATGAATTTGGCCCGTCGTGTAGTGTGTGTCTTAGTGATTTACTTTGCCAGCCGATTCCGTTACGATCTGTACATTTCGGGAGGACCTTTGTGTGTCTGTGGCAAGAGTAGAGTCTGTAAGAACTGTCCCTAAGGACACAAAACAAATGTTCTACAGTAACTTGGGTGTGTTTGTACTTTATCGATATAGTTAACATTTGACTTTGATGTATCTTTTGTCTTTCGTGTTGCGTTTAAAATGTTATTTTGCAATAAACGTGTCCAGAAAAAGGTATAAAAACTCCTGTCTTCTCTGTCTTCGTGTCAAAAGTGACAGTCTCTGCACTATGGCTACCTCTGCTGTCTCTGCTCCCTCTTCCTCTACTTTCAAAGTCATCGACGAAAACTTAGACTGTGCCATTTGGGAGGCCTTGTATCTTCGCCATCCCTTTAACATGTTAATTGCCGGAACCAGCGGATCAGGCAGAACCGAATTTGTCAAACGTTTGATCGAACATAAACATCATTTGATCGATCGTCCACCTCAACGTATCGTGTGGTGTTACAAAGATTGGTAATCGGCGCACAGCCTCCTGCAAGAAAGTCAAGGCGATTTTATCGTGTTTGTGGAAAGCATTCCTCGCGAAGACGACGGGATCGTGTCTGACTCCAGTCAAACCCATCGGGTCATTTTCGACGACATGGGAAAAGACGATGAAGAGATTAAACTGGTTTACGCGCCAAGGGCATCATCGTAATCCCAGTGTCATTTACATCACCTAAAATTTGTTTCAACAAAGTAAAGCCCATCGCACCATCAGTCTCAATGCTCATTACGTGGTCTTGTTTAACAGCCCTTGAGATAAATCGCAAGTGCAAGTGTTACCCAAGCAGTCAGGAACGCCTTAGCTGACACATGCGTACGACGATGCCACTCAAACTCCACACGCTTATTTACTCATTGATTTAAAACCCAATCATCCCGATTATTTGCTATTTAGTACCATCTGTTTCACCACTGGGGTCAAGATGTAGGGCATGTCGTGTATACATCCCCGTCGACTTAACGACAACAAAAAAGGTCTATAGAAACCTCTGACACTTTTGGTCAGTCTCACACAGCGTCAAAACATGACGTCCAATCAGTCTCATCTTCCCGTCAAATTGATTCGTGCCTTGTACGGCGTCAGTCGCGAAAAAAATCCACAAATACGTGCTCGTGTCTTAGAACCCAGCCTCAGAGAAGTCATGCGATGGTTTACGGTGACAGCACGTTAATTACTGCAAAGCATCATTCATATTCCTCTTCAAAACAAACGCTTTTTTGAGAGAAACAAAGTAGCCTTGACGCAACTGGCAAATCCACACATGCACACTCAGACCTAAAGGCAAATCATTTTGAAAACTGGAGGTATCGGTTTTCCTGTAGGTGTCATCATTCGCCCCTTCCTAAAATGGATCCTAACGCCCCCAAAGTCCTCCCCAAGAAAAAGCCACTCCCCAACGCACCCAGAAGAAAAAGAGCAGTGGTGTCAAGACCAGGTCACAGCCTCATAAAAAGAAAAGTCCGCAGAAAATAAAAAAAGAAAGGCCCACAGAAATGATCCTAGACAACAGCATCTACCCGCAAGAGAGGCACTTCGGCCAGGGTGCAACATTACATTAGCAAACCACGACCTGCAGCGACGGTGACCGCGTCTCCAGCAGCCTCAGGTTCTTCCATTTCTCCGTTGCTGGTGATTGCAGCCAAATCCAATTTGACAACCGTTCTTCCTAATTTGATGAAACAATGGAAATCCGTGTCTCCAAGAACATCTCCTACACCTCGTTAGCTGCAGTGGCAGCTGCTCACAAGTAACTGCCCCCAAAATCAAAGTCCAAGAAAGATTGGGCATGTTACAGAGTTTACTGGATTTAATCTTTAATCTCTCATATAGATTCTATTTCGCAGAACGAAGACACGTCAGCCAGTATATTGATCTTTGACTATCACAAAATTAGTTTCATATCTGATAAATTTAACTGCACCTGATCCACAGCGATATTTCAGTTTAATCAGCCAACACAGTTGCGGGTTTATAGTTTATGTTATTCTGACCCGTTAATATTGAAATAGCTTTTTTCTTCTCTTTTGATGTTTGTTTGTTATTTTTGTTTTTATATTTTTTATATCTCCAGCCATGTCCTAGCTTAAACAAATTTATTTGAAAATCGAATGAAATTGATTCATATTGTTAGTTGATTTCAATGTTTATGTGTGTGAGAATCACCTTACTTTCGTAAATATGTCTGTACGTAGGTAACATCGGTAACTTGGAGCTCTAAATATATGCATCTATTTTCGTATCTATATATGGAAATTTAAAGAACTATACGTGTGGATGGACCAGAAATATCGGCCTATCCAGAGGGGAGATAATAATACATAGATATAAGTTGAATGGGGATTATGTTTGTCCTACATTTCGATTATTAATACAAGGGTTTTGATTTTTATATCTATAAAAGACAAGAGTAGTAATCCAAAATCTGTAATCTGCTAACTACAATATCTATGTACTTGGGTACCAATGGTCATTTTGAACTCTAAATATATGCATCTATATTCAGTAATTTATACCCTTGAATAAGCCGCATATTTACTTTTCGTTAACTAAATTCTACATTGACTTTTTAGGACAAGCTTAGAATCCATTCACACGTAATCACTGGTATGGAGTTACCATGAACATTGAATACTCTTATAAAAATGCTGTACAAGGGCAAGGTTAATAGCCCCTCACGCGTGATCATCATCGTGATCGTGTAAGGGAATAATTTGATTGGATAGGCGTTGTAAAAGCCCTACTTGACTTTACTTCCTAGTAGATCGTCACAAAATAGTGCTGATTGCTTATATAGAGCTGATATTATAAACAGAGTATTATATATGTATTATTACACTCAGTGATCTCAGGACATATACTAAAGACTATTTAATATAATTTAATAGAATTTAAAGTATGCAGTAAAGAAAGAGAGATATATATGGGTAAAAGGATGAAGACACTCTACGGTAGGATATTTATATTCTGGTTTTGATATGTACTTACTCGGAACCAAAAGGTTTTCTTGTAGTATCGAACTTTCAGTTGAAAATAAAATGTTTATTGAAGTAAGTCTGTGCGCATTCATTGTGATCAGAAGAGTAGATTGCAAAACATCTCCGTGAGCCTTAATGATTTGTTAAGCACTGATAGAGACTTTCTCCAATTATTGCATATTGATATCAGATACTGTTCCCTATCTATCTATCTGTCTGACTGTCTGTCTGTGTGTTTGAAATGGCCTAAGAAAGCACGCAATTGACACGAGAGTTCAAAATTACAAGTGAAATGTATTTGTCTAGTACATTTAATAGAAGGGATATACAAATAAAACAAAAGTGACATATGTAATACCTAAATTTATACAGATTAACAATATGCGGGATACAAGGATGCCATGTTGCAAAATATGCCAAGAAAAAGAAATTACAGGAAAAATAAGATAAGTCCAAAACATTACTTTTGAATATCATAGCACACGCATTCCTATGATTAGGTGAGGACGTACATTTGAGCACTAAAAGGCATATGGAGTTGTTGTTAGGAATATTTGCAAGTCACGTCAATTTTAACTGATCTGTTATTATAAGCGAAGTATTTTTCTTGTAAAGGCAGAACGCATTAATTTACCGATGTCCCTAAACTATGTTTTAATCACCACCAGAGAGTCCAACGGCTACTCGAGTCTCGGTCAAAAGTTTCTCTCTGAAATATTTATTTGACAGTTTGGCTGGTGCTTCAAGGCTCATTAACATATTAAAGCCGATACAGTAAATGGGGAAATGGAGTACTCTGAATTGACATTCCTAGAGTCACAGTTGCACCGACGAGGTCACTTTACCTGGCAAGATTCGAACACTCGTTCTTCTCGTGTCCAAACTACTCACCACTGAAACAATGAACTCCTGCATCTGACGTTTCAAGATTCTTAAGGTTTTTTAGGCCACAGTAGACTGATGGGGCAAATTATACCTTATATGAATGTGTCAGTCAACATTTTATTTCTTTTATTTCTATAATTGCACACTATAGTATTTGAAAATGTCATATATGAAACTTGAACCTGCTGTTTAGGCATAATCTTTTAAACTTTTCAGTTTGAGTCTCCTGTTAAAATCTTTGCAAGTCATTTGTGGGAGAGTTGCCAGTGCACGATGTGGAAGGGAGATAAGGGGATATTCTATGCACTAGTATATAAATGCAAGCATTGTCTCGAAAGATATGCCACTAAATGAGGGTGGGTGGATAGGTCAAAACGATCTTCTACCTTACAGTGGTCTGTAAATACAAGGATCGACTCGGAACATACCAAACTGCAAGATGGGGTCCTAAGATACGGAATTATAAACTAGTAACTATGTAAACGAAAGGCCTACTCATTTTGTCACTCCTTATTGAATGTGTGGAGGGTGGGGGGATACAATTGAGAGGATTCTCCTTATTCGTGAACAAAATAGTATTGGGCAGAACACAATCTTGTTACTTCAAATTTTTAGACATATTGATAATCGTGGATTCTGGGCTTGCAAGAGATCAAGGAAGCAAATTGTCCTGTGACTGTTTCTAATACTGAAAAAAGTTATGTCCATTTAAAGATAAATATATGCATTCAAAGATCAAGGAGACATTTATATAATGGAATCGGAAATAATTATTCCCAAGCAATGATTATACACGTTTAATTAGTACAAGAGTGGTGAAGAGAAAACAGGACCATTGAATGATCACACACAACTTAAAAAGAAAAGGGTTATAGGTGTCGAGAAAACCTCACCAATGATGGCTCAAAATAAGTTATATAACTGCAATATATCCCGTTGTCAAGGCGAACGTTTGCATTGATAACTCAGAGTTCAGTAACTAAATGTTGAATATATAAAGATTTCAAACTCGTGAAAATTAATCCTATATGAAACATAGAAGAAAAGAAATTAATACTGTTATAATATGGTATTGGTAACAGGTAAGGCTGACAAAAGTGCGCTGACAAGCTCGGCAATGCATTCGTTTTTGTCCTTCGCCAAGGCAGGGTTTATAGGCCCAAATTCCTCACATTTCTATCCAACGTGTAGAGTGGAGCCAAGACGTCTTGCATGTTTTGCATTTCAGGAATGCCACAAGGTGTGTCTTTGGATAGGCCAGCTTGCAGTAACAGGAGTTCTGCTTCTCTTCGTTGTTTGGCTCGGTTCGATTCTCAAATGTTCTCCAAGGCTCTTTTCCATTCTGCCATGTCCTTCTTGTCGGCATACGTTCATCCCACAACGATAAGCCGGGCGAAACACATCTGGTCCTAAGGGGTGTTAATTCAGATGAGGCTTGTTTCGGTGCTACAAAGATCGTCTACCAATAACACCGTTTTGCGTCCGGTCCCTTTGGGAAGAGAAACGTGGGCCATGTACAGTGTCGCTTTTCCATCGGTGATGTGAAACATGTCGTTGGACTGCTGAAAGTATTGAACCTTATCGATGACTTTCAAAGGTGTCAATTCTGATCACTTGCTAAACTCGATCCAAACGGGGGACTTCAGACTGTCGTGATAAACGGAAAGTGTCAAGCGATCGTCTTCGTTGGCTCGATATTGCCGTTTCATTGTGGCTAACAAAGAAACCCACAAATCGGCGATGAACCCCTATGTTTTGACCACGGCCAAAACCTACTTCTGAACCTGCTACTGTCGATGATTTGGTAGAAATCACTAGTGTTGGTATCTCAGTTGTAGTGGAACTGTTGACGGGGTTGATTTGTTTGGCCCGGGAAGGTCTTTATCTGTTGGGTCGTATTAAATAAGTCTGATACATTTGTTTCAGACTCTTCAACTGTGCCAAAATGTCTAAGAGTACCGTCACCGTTTGACTTACACTGTTCTCCTTCTCTCCTAGACCTTGTTTCTTCTCTGTTTCTTCTTCCTGTCGTTTTCTTCTTGCCTCTTCTTCTTCTCGCTGTGGCTGTTGAATGAGAAAGTCTTGCTCTGCTTCTTTCTGCTGTTGCTAAAATTTCTCCAATTCTTCTTTCTGTCTCAGTAAGGAAGAAGAAAGCGGAGAATGTGCTGGTATCGGAACAAATTCTTCTGAAGAGAAAATCCTCTGAATCCCAAGTAAAATTGTTCTCTTCTGGAAGTAGGACTGTGGTTGTTTCAGTAACTGCTGCTATGCCATCACTCCTCGTCTCCACGGCAAGTGTATCCCAATTCATTGTCTTCGTAGTTTCCTTCATGTTCTAACAATGTCACATCAATTCACTGCACACGGACGCTAGCGCATCTATATAGGGAATATGATGTCACAGGTAGCTCTTTTGGGACTGGAAGACAGACGCAGCATTGTAACTGAATTTTGTAACGCGTA
This sequence comes from Megalonaias nervosa, assembly GCA_016617855.1. Lineage (NCBI taxonomy): Eukaryota > Metazoa > Mollusca > Bivalvia > Unionida > Unionidae > Megalonaias > Megalonaias nervosa. The sequence goes on along the minus strand of JAECUM010017004.1, from coordinate 45,954 downwards.
TTGGGATTGGTAAAAGAAGTCAAACTGTTTTGATCCACTCTTCCACTATAAATAACTGAGGTCACCTCATTCGACTCACCTGTTTTCTATTGTCGATGCTGTTCCACCCGGACTATCCCATTTATGTCAAGTCATCATGGGCTATTACCCAGATTACAGAGACGGCCCTTTGGAAACGTAGAATCTATGTGGAGAGGCAAGGCTGTCTGAAGAGAGTTTTAATCTACGGTCCAGATGTCAGAAGAAATTTAAGGAAGAGAAGAAGACCTGTCAGCACCTTGCAACACTGTTCCGCCCGAGTGAGGTCAGCCTCTTGCAACATTGTTGCCATTGTTTCCCAAGTGTCCAGTACCGTGACGTCACCCATGTTAAATTCCTATTGACCCTAGACAGTCCCAATACATTGTCGCTATACACTCCTATGTTAAATTCCCATTTACCCTAGACTATCCCACCCATTTTAGATTCCCATAGACCCAAGAGTATAAATACAATATTTTACAATATAAGTACTATAGACCCTAGGGTATCCCCATTCACTACTGACATGCATATGCATTTACATTCAAAAGAAATATACTGTATGAACTGGTTCCTTTGATGCGGACACATGTTTGGATAATAGTGACAATTATTCCCTATTGTAGCAAAACCCTGATTAAGATTACCTTGAAATAAATAAAGTTTCATAAATAACAACAGTTCTTTGAAAAAAAAAATTGATTACCTTAATAATCACTATGATGGCTGAATGAATTTGGACAATATTCGGGTCACGTTCGAGCCCATTATTTCTTTAGAAATGACTAAACAAAATAAAAAAGCAAGATAATTTTGGAGATTATTTGCTTAATCGTCAAAATCCACCCAAAGTTAAACAGCTTTAATTCGGCATTCCAGTGGACCTCAATACATTGTCAAGTCCGGCTCTATTTCATATCTTGCATTTGGTATGCTAAGCCTGTCTGACTTAGGACGACATGGTTAACGGATGATTTGACACATTAGACTGTGTTTCCATTACTTGTACAAATTACTTTATAATATCTATGTGCTGTCAGTTCTGACCATAATGCGACCTTAATAACTGATGGTCGCACACTTTGCCTAATTTGACTGAATATCATATACAAATTACTCAGTCACATCTGATAAACCATCCTTTCTGACTATAGCTCGGCATGGTTAACTGATAGTCCCACACCGTGGACAATTTCACTTTATGCAAAAATTAAGCTAAAATAAATTCACAATCTTTCATTCAGTTTTCCAGACATTCTCTCTACCCAGACTAAAGATTACCCCCAAATAAAATAATACAAGTTTTCAAAACAAAATGATCGAGCATAAGGAAATTAAAATGCTAATTAGTTGGTACAATTGTCTCTGATTTGGAGTCCTCACTTATACGCAATGTTCTCTTACGGTCATAGCTGTTAATTTAGATAGAAATATTATCTGTAAGCATAGACCATTGCTGGAATGTATCACGTAGCAACCTGACGTAAAAAAGACCCTGGAAGCATGTGAGCATGTGAGTACTAATTTTATAGTATAATTGTTAAAGAGGTAGATTAAGATTCTTTTGCTTTAGGGATAGGTTCATTATAATCATATGCTGCTGAATATATTGAATTCTTACCTTTGCTGTGGGGATATCAAACGCTGAAAAGAAAATGTTAGTATAGCATCACCTGAGACACTCAAAATGATACTACGTATTTATTTATATATGTCGATTCTGTATGTTGCATCAGTTCAATAGCCTGTGTGGTAGAGAGCTAAATAAAAGTCATTTTGCATTAGTATGGATAGCTTATTTTTGTTTGGTTTTGTTTGTTTTATACTTTATGATTTTGTTGTTTTGAAGATCTGGTCTGTAACAAGGAAAACAAAATATTCGTAGCGTCAACTAAGATTAACATTCAAAAGGTTACGGTCTTTTTATATATTTATCGATCCATATGTTTTCTTTACTTACGACTTTCATTGTATTCATTAATTGTATATATGCTCAAATTAATTTTGGGGCCCCGAGTGGCCGAGTGGTCTAAAACGCTCACCGTTACGGATCACTGACATCTCACCTCTGTCTGCGTGGGTTCGAGACTCGGGCTCGGCCAATGTGGTTATGTGAGAAAGCTTGCCGGTAGCTTCTCGTGGGTCGCTGGTTCTTTCCGGGTTCTCCGGGTTCTCCCGGGTTCTTCCTCCACCATTAATACTGGCCGCCATGTATAGCCTATCTTGTGCTGAAAAATGGCGTTAAACCCTATAACAACAACAACAAATTAATTTTATCAGCTATATAAATATGTTTCGAGAACGAATCCAATTACGAGCGGTCCTTTGTGCAATTGCAGGTGTGTGTCAATGTACTAAATTTTACCTGTAAACAAGAATGATAAAATAAACATTACTGTGTCATCATATTTGCTCATCTAACATATTCTTCGACTGTTTTTTTTTCATTACATTAAAAATAAACAGGGGTGAGAAGAGAATTAAGAAAAGCGTCGATATCTATGACATCACATGTTCACTGTTTTGGCTGTATATCAAGGAAATATTGCATACGATTATCACGATAAATTTTACACACTGTTATTTAACAACTGAAAATATTTTGACACGCACAGGAAACATGTTCCAGAATACGATTTGTGAAAAATTCTTAATTTCATCAAATTTTGTTTGGTTGAACGTAAGAGTAATGTAGCATTTTAAAATTGATTCAACAATATATTTTGCATACAGTGGTTTGTCTCGGCCCTGGCTCAATGCCCTGGGTTGTTCATACCGCTAAGTGACTGAAGATCCCCGTAGATAAAAGCATATCTTGTATGGGCAAGCTTAATTTTTGCATACGTCAGCACTATGAATCAATCATGTGACCATATTCGTATATATCGGTAGAACTATAAATGATCAGCCAGATGGTGTCTAAAAAACCGTGTACCCCTATGTACCTTTATACATTTTAATGAGTATGAACAGTTCGATTTAGTACAATAGTAACCTTACACCTGTTGTTAGAGTGCATAATGGTTAGGTGATCATTGCGTTATGCAATATGAAAAATGTTTCTAAACAATGTAATCTTACAAAATAAAAAAGATAAAGGAGCAAATAATCAATAGAGAATTAATAATAATAATAATAATAATAATAATAATAATAACAATAAGTACATGCTAATCAGACATTGCAAGTAATGAGATAAGGCATCTGCATATATATATGTTTATATATCCCCAACGAAATGTTGCATTACAAAACGACAACGTTTAGTTAATCTCTCGGACACGTAATGCGGTCAGAATCTATTACTTATGTGACAATGATCAATCTAATCTCAAAGAGAAAGCCAAAGACATTTATGTAGCGGTATGGAAAGACGTATAATCCTTCAGGCTGAATTTCATCTTAGGCTATCAATATTATTCATGTTGTATATCGACATATTTTCAAGCGCCAACATCGGGTTCGTAACGTATTACTACTCGTGGACTAGGATGATTATTTATCAATGTTTTTTTTACATCCATCCACTATAATAATATGTTGTAAAGCGCTTAGAGCTTCTAAAGATTATACAAAGTCCTCATTATTATTATTATTATTATTATTATTATTATAAATATTATTATTAATATTAATAACTGGACATGATAAATAAATACGACACAGACTAGCGCGGTTAACAATGTTAGATTTAAGTTTATCAAAATCATTCATATTATCAAAATCAGTTCGAACATTTGTTTTTTATATTTTCAGTTGTTATATCTCCTTCGTTAGGCCCTATTTGGTATTCTGTAAATGAACGTATTATATCTGGTGTTGGCACATTCGTTATCCATTCATCTACATATTGTTTCATCCCGTCATTGACGGAATGAACACAGTATTTGATAGACGCAGTCTGCACGCCAGGGTTTCTGATCCTCTTTATGCAGTGACTTTAGGCAGGTTGAATGTCAACATTAATCTTGCAAAATCACAAGCCTACAGCATCACCAACGCATCGCAGTCCTGAATAACGTCCGTGCACATTTTGTGTACTATTAAACGTAATTGAAAGTGAAATAAATAATTGGTAGCGCTGATTGTGCTGAGGAATCCTTATTTTCTGTCTGCGCAATCAACGCTACAACAACAATATGATCTAATATTGGACCGTCCAACCGAGATTGTACTGGTATAGTCGACTATAATAATGATACACGACTGTGTCCGCCATTAGCGTTGATGTCCTTCGGTAACAATTAACAATGTCAGTGCAAGTCCATTTTAGTCGAAATTACAAACTATGTCTAGGTATCACCACTCATACAACTCAATAAATATCATGTCCTTTTGCGAACACGATGTTGAAAATATCGGTTTCGCGTTTGCTTGGCAACGATGATGCGAGTTCTTTTCGCATAAAGACACCACGCTTGTGCTTAACTGGTTTTACCATCGTGCGTAGATGAAGATTGGTTAACATCTTGGTCTTCTGCGTGTTGTACCGGGTAAACGAAGACCTCTTCCTGGTATTATTCGACAATTTGTTCCTGGTAATCAAATGTCGTTCCTTTTCAAGGACCTTCCAGCTCCACGACCAAATGCTCAGCCAGATGCTAAGGGTCCAACTGCCACTTTTCCTAAAGCTCTCCCTGAAGCAATTCCGACAGCCCCTAATGAGGTCACTTTTGCAACCGCTGGTGCCGCTGCAGCTAACAACGAAGGAATTGCTTCAAGGAATGATAATATTCCAACGGTCTTTTGCAATTGCATCACCTCTGATTTATACAGTTTTAATACCACTGATGTGTTAATGTATTTGACTCTATTTCACTGTTCAAGATGGACAAATAGGGTCTCTACTGTGGAAGATGGCTTCATTATGACCCCAAGATTGTCGTTTTGGCGTTTTGTGTTTTTTTTGTCCAAGGCAGACATTCACGTGGTGATAGAACATTATCACTTAAAAATGTAACAAGTGTGATTTTGAATTTTCCACAGGTGCATCAAGGACCTTCATTAAACCACCCTCATCTCATCGGACTTTTTGAACAACTCCAGTTGTTCAACGAACACTAAAACCCGGTATAATGTACACAATTCTTCTTGGGAAATTCGCACAGCAGTATCAACGTTTCGGTCTCGGCCAATATACGAACATAGATTGTGATATACATCTGTGGCTTGATTTACAATTAAGCAAGATGTTTTAAGAGTGTTATTGATGCCTGATTAACCAAAAAAAAAAAACTTTAGTCAGTCCTAAGCTGCAAAACATAATGGCACTATTATGTTGTTTAATTTTCCCAAATCATATTATGAAATACCACGAAAACGAAATGACGTGATTGTTCTGATAGAGAAGGAATTGGCACAAGTATCTACGGCAGCTGCGCCACTCCAAACTATAGTGTTGGCTTTGTTCTAAAGAATTAATGTCACAGTGTGTTTTGCACCAAAAACAGAGTTTCCAACGTCTCTGAAAGTCCCAAATATCTGTCATTTGTTTTTGTTTGGGGATTCAGATCAAGATAGACTGTACATTGCGGACAGTATAACTGGTGCAAGAACAACCAGTGAAAACCCCGGTAGGATACACTCATTCGAATCAACAGGCAGTTTTCTCACATACACACCGACTGGCCGAGCCCGTGATTCGAACTCACGCAGGCAGAAGTGAGATTGCAGTGATTGGGAAAGGCGAATGCTTTAGATTTGCACACGAGAGGTCAATACAATACCAATGTGTTGTGATCGAAGACGTGCAGATCCAAGGTTTAAATTGGGACTTGGAAACTGTACTATTTTATATTTCATCTGAACCGACTGGTGATAATTATATGTGGTAAATGATCTCCTTGATCAATTGTATCTTTGGTAAACATCTTTGGTGGACCTGCTGATCGCACGTAATCATCATTGTATCAAGCGATTCTTATAATCGCTATGGAAACATGGACTTAGTCAAGAATCGATTTCTTCTCCACCAATGAAATAACATGCCCTTTTGAACAACGCCATGATACCATTGTTGAGAAATCTAACCTGACCAATAGCATCATTAGGGTTACCGTTATCGGCGCGTACTAGTTTTCCCTCAATTTCCAAAAACCAGAAAATGGAAGAAAAAACAGAGACGTGTCCAACACTCATAATGCTATTTTTAGCAGATTGGGGTATATGGCCGGATATAAATAATACCGAAAATCTATTTTGGTGCGATCCACCAACACAGGCAAGCCCATGTCAATATTGAATTTGACCATGTTGAGCTTTAGTTTCCATTTATACAGTATTAGTCTCGAATAAAACACATTGCGAGTAGGCCGTAATCCAATCTCCATTGACAGATTTGCAATCCCATCATCAGATCATCGTTCTTGATGGGCTTCATTAATAATTTTACTAACCGCAGCCTATATTGTTTCTGTTGGTGGTAATGTAATCGCTTTTGGTTCAACATTTGATGATGCTGGTGTCAGGAAAAGGTGTAGTCGATCTCGAATAGATTCAACAGCTCCTAATTCCAGAATTTTATATCGATCAGGAGCATCATTTCTGATGCCATTACGACTCGCGTTGCAACTTTTTTAAAGTGATTGGAGCAGCTTGTGAAGACGATCTAGTGAGCACATTTGTGCACATTTAAACAATCCCTGCACAGTGTCTCTGAGGCCAGTTCCATAACACGTATCGTAATCGGGGTTTCTTGCGTCAACAACACAACTTTGAGTACACGGCCGCGTGCTGCACTCATATTACATATCTAGTCGATGTACATCGAGGATAAACAATATGCATGTCTTGATGGACAGCGATGGAACGAATTTGTGTCAACTGATTATTGTGCCATGAAGGATACACAGAAATAAACCCGAACAGTATATAACTTTGAAGAGCTACGACATTGCTCTCAGACCCTATGCCGTAATAGCTACTGATGGTTTCATAGACTAAACTGATCCGCGTTCTTGAGGAACTTCTGACTGCAGCAGGCGCTATATGGTATCTCATACACAGAAATAGTTCATGATTTGAAATGTGAACAGGCCAAGCTAAAACCGATCTTATTGATGAGGGTATAATGTCAACCAGACATGGTGCATAATGAATTGAGATGACCCAACTAATTTTGGTTTCTTCTCTCGTACAGAATTCTTATAGTCCTTGCCGCTCACTAATGTCATTCTTCGTCGAATTTCATTATTGATCGATGCCACCTAGTATGCACCTTAAGGGAAGTTAAATATTAACCAGGTGGTATCAATCTCTACTGAAAATATTAATGAATCGTTCTCGTCAAGACCACCAAATGGTTGTGATCGGATATTAGACCAACTGATGTTTGCTCTCAATGACGCTAATGTAATTTTAAGTGTGTGTGATTCCCCAGCGGTAACAGGTGCAGAAACATGTACATTACACTATGGTTTCATTACAGAAATTATTTCTTTGTCTAATGGATTCTTCTTGTTTTTGTTCCGATCATATCACTGGTTTAGGTACATGCAGTGCCATACATTCTGTCCATAAATTCTACCTTCTTCAGTTCTTCCAAATATAAATCTATTAAGCGTTTTAACAAAAATGCTTCCACTGGTCACCGGTGACTTGTTTCATCCCAGTAACCTCCTAAATGCCATTTTAGGATATTCAATATCCATGTGTTTATCACGTGTGTTATGTACATTTAATTTGTATTAATTTTTAGGTTCTTTTCGTCAAAGTTGTGTTTCTTACCATTAGGTGTTATGCATATTTAATTTGTATTATCTGTATTATGTACATTTTTATTTTGTACTTGACCTTGCCCAAAGTTAAGTTATTTGTGTACCCGTCTAGGAGCTTTGATTTGTAAGCAACATAAATATAGCTAATATTATTTTTTTTTTTTATAAGAGGTTGGGTTAACTATTCAGATCATTATCTGAATCCGACTCAAGGCCATTTGTATTCACCATGGGTAGACGCGAAGTACCTGATGTTTATCATGTTCTTTCTTATAATTTTAGTAACAGATGTTATCTTGTTGACAAAATATGATGTTCAAAAGATGAACCTTTGACACTCATCATGGTTCTATTTTTGTTTCTTGGATTTTTATATAATCTTCTTCACTTGAGAGAGTATGCATTCTTGCATTTAAGACATTTAGGAGAATCATTCTTTTTGTTGTATTAAGTGGTTCATTTGGGTTGAATTATTTATTCAAATTATTATTCACTGGGCATTCAAAGTGCTCATCAATAATACTTTTATACTGGAAATTTAATTTGGAATTGCATATATTTCAGACAAGAACACTTTTGGATTTTATTATTGTGATACATCATACGACCCTTAGCATATGGCCACACTACTGTACACTGGCATATTAGTACGTTCTATATTACAGGAATACCAACACATACAACAGGAATTTAAATGGCACTTTATATATTTGGACTTAGTGATTGCAGCAATCATGTCACGAACCGCAACCCAAGCACCATACCAGCTCAAAAAGTGAAATGAATGAATATTTGCAATGCCACCAAATGTCATCAAGATGTTACAGCTGTCACGGATTAATTTGGGCATGTGTGCGTTGCGTTGATTCCAATAAAACATATCTATGCTTTGTTGTGTCGAGCTCGTGAAACTATTTGCGCGGTGATGATTTGATTTTCAAGCATCAATTCATCGTACAAGGCATGATTGTTTTCACTTGCACCTAATTCATCAGTGGTAACTGCTCCATCAGATTTGGAAAAGAAATCGGTGTTTTCAAACCAATGAAACTTGATTTTTTAAGTCAATACATTTGTCAGAGCTTAAGCAATAAGGAACACTTTCCTGATCAACAGCATTCTCGAGAGCTTTCTTTCCATTGCTTTTTTAAGCACATAAGTTGGGTATAAATCAGAGATTTCTTTTACACTTGGGTATGTATCAGAAATATTTTAACTGAGTCAGTAAGAGCGTAACAGTCCTAAGAGCAGTACGTACCCTTATACATTTTACAAGCGTATGATCACCTCAGCTTAGTATTTTATTTACTTGTAAAATTATTATTGGCTACAGAGTGCTATAGAATGCACGATTGGAAAATCCCGATGGCATTTTGATAATGCTGTGAATATGAAAAAAAATATTTTAAAAAATGCAATTCTAAAATAAAAATTCTTTAAAGGAATAAATGTTCAAAAGAATTCCAGACTAATAATAACTTCAGCCTGATCAGAAATTAGACTAAATTAGTGGTAAATTAACTTTATATGAACGGATTGAAAAACAGAGGAAAAATAACTTGCAAACAGATATATAGTAAAGCTTTGTCCTAGGCGAAAAGGTTTTTACTCAGGCTGGAGGGGGGTAGCTAAACCCTCGTAAAGGTTGTCCAAGGGACATGGATTTTAGAGTCTATAACACGCACATGAGGACATTTTGAGCCGGTTCTGTTAAAGGGAAAAGAGAGCGAACATAAAATCTTAAATTAAATACAATCTTTGCTCCTAAACTATGAGATTGAACAGTCAGTATTAGGGGCGGAACGACCAAGAGAGCCAACTAACGGTGGTGGGACGCATAATTAGACAACAGGAGAACCGTGAGTGTTACAGCTAAAGTTGCGCCCAACCTAGAAGCTATGACGATTTCGGAGAAGGACAACAGTTATAAAAAATTTTGAAAGACAACAAGGGCAGTTAAAGTTCGAAACTCGAGTTTGTGATGAACTTTGCTGTATCCATAAAAGGGACGGTGTTAAGTGCATTAAGGACGTTGGACTTAATTTAATAACTCGAGTTCTTTTCTGTTCTGATAGAGGTGCATCCAGCAATTGCTCGTGTAAAATTTTGTTTTGTTTTATATATTTTGTTAAGTTGTTATATTCTGGATATACAAGGCTTGTGTTGTTTTGTTCACTATCTCTGTTCAAATTTTTATTTATTCCATCCATTCATTTCTGTTCAATATTCGCTCGATCAGGGCTATAAGACAGTAGTTTATCATCCTGTAAGCATCGGTAACCACCAAAACGTGACACATGTATTTGTTTGTTTGATGTTTGATGGCATTGCAACACAATTAGGTTATTTAGTTTCGGGCCAATTAGAGTAAAGTGCTTGTCCCAAGAAAATACCGCCATAGCTGATGGTAGGATTTAAAACAACACTCTTTCCGTTGCAAGTCCGGCATGTTAACTACCCGCAGCAACGTATTACAATGAAGTGAGTAAATGATTGATTGTAAACTCACAGATTGAAGGATATGTGGTGTTTTATGGATGGCTAGGGTTAATGGTTATAGCAAGTACTTAAAACTATTGATCAAAATAATCATTTTACGATGTTTGTCGCTAACTTCGCTTCCCTGAGAGAGTTAGAATGTAAAGTGATAACTTTAAGGAGAAATAGACAGGTTCATATAGTACAGCTGGGGAAATATCTATTCTAGATGTAAGTGTAACATCGCACTGAGTTGTTTCGCATTTTGCATCACTTGCAGTTATAATAAGATTGATTTAATCAATAATATAAATCAAGTTATGGAGAATCAAATAATTAATGACTTAAGGATTAATGAAGAAACTGAAGGGGCCCGATATCTTGGAAAAGAAAGCAACATTTTGCAAACCGGTGACATTTTAAAGATAATTCTTTGTTGTCGAGTAGTATTAATATATCAGTACATATTATTTCATAACAATCCCTGATATCGACTTTTTAGAAATTAATAAGGCTGTAACTTGAAACTGAAAAACCATTGATATGAGAACATTTCTACTTATTATTTGAAATATATGTTTTGATCCATTACTTCATTTGCCCAAACAATCAAGCTAGCAATTGTTCAACCAGGGAGAGAATTAGCAAATAACAATGTAGCTAACCAATGAACGGACAATGTCTTACGGGTGTGGAATGTATTTGATGAATTTCGTGTCTAGGAGCATCTTGTCGGTAGTAGGACATTTTATTAAGCCGTAATGGCAATCAGAATAAAGCTATGTGTGGTAAGTAAGCCACTGTACTCCATCATAGTGTCAATAATAATTCAATGGCAGTAAGGATACGCTCAAGGGAAGTAAGTAAGCCGTTGAATTGCACCATAGTGTCATGAAGAATAAATCTTAGGATATAATGGCATGAGGATAAGGTTTTGGGCAGTTAGTAAATTATAGCATTAAACTACAACTACTTGGCCTGAGTCAAGGACTTTCTACATACCACATTTTATGTTCTAACTATAACTCAGATTTTATTTTGTAAACACGTGACCTTCTAGAAATTTGGTTTGCATTAGGTAATAGTCATCGTTAGAAAATGTTCATATTGACCTGAGATCAAGTACAGAGCTAAAAGTCTTGTCCTTCTATAAATTATTCATTCTTGCTGTTAGAGCTGAGCACAATCAATTGTATTGTAGTTTTGCCCAGATATTCATTTGGGCTGGAATTTTATTTATTTAAATTATTTATTCACTGGAAATACGAAGTGCTCATAAATGAAAATGACATTCTTGGAAATAGAGATTTAACTTGTTTGTGAAACTTCAAATAAGGATATATTCTTGGATTGTATTATTATGACCCAACAGAGGACTGCTGGTACATCACCACCACACGGGCCATGACAGGCACACCAACACTTCGTGCATTGGATTTAATTTGGGTTTTGACTTACATTTAATCAGAATCTTAGTCATTATGAGTTATGTCTATAATTCTATGATTGTTTGCGAGTTAATTATTAATACTGTAATTAGGTGTTACATTTTCACTTTGTTGTCTTGGGGAATAAATGTTTTGTGGAATTTTACAATGTGTTTTGCTTTGATTCTTTTATTTTCCCTTTTAATACCACATAGTCGTAATATTGAAGAAGATATTTGACAGGCATTTGCCAAGATATCAGACATGCTACCCGTGTACGAGTTAGGACTGAAAATACTACATCAACGTTTTAATGAATAAGGTCGCCATGTGATGTGTAAAGACCCAATCTATCCAGGTCTTTAATACCCCCCTCCCCGAACAAAGAAAGGTTTATTGATTAAAGAACCATCCCCAAATGTAACATATTTATGGACAAAATTCATATAGAGGGAACTTATTGGTTTAAATAAGACACTGGTGATCTGTTTGATCATTATGTTAAAATGCTTACCATGGCTCATGATAAACCAAATCGTGCCAAAGCACATAAACCGAAATGTTTCGCAGGAATACAAATGAAATGGCTATTTAACAGACAGAACAAACTCCTGCACCCTCACAGAAGGAAACGTCGCTGAGGTATTCAATCTTACAACAAGACATGCAATTAAAAGAGAACGAAAGCGGACTTGGTGGACTAAGTAACCTAAATAATCTCACATATCGTTTGGAAGCAATTGTGGGATCAGTTCGTGTGAGCAGCAATGCACCAGAAGTCTTTTTTGAAGCCGTATCAATTTTTCATGAATTGCTCAAGAACGACATCATGGACAGAAAGACATATCACACGTTGATGCATGAGTTTACTGAATATATTAATAACGTATACTACGAACTTCATTGGTACAACACTGATGGTGAGTTCTGAAACGGTTGAAACACTTCTTTTTTTACGCGAAATCGTTGCTTTGATGCAACAGGTTGTTGTAAATACAACCCAAAGTGTTACCTCCACGATCACAATCTCATCAACATAATCAGCATTTAGTATGACATTTTCTACATCTGTTTCTGATGGGGAATCACGCACACTTTGAGATCGCACATGCGTCGCTGCGAGTTTATTACAGTTGTTCCAATATTCGATCACAACCGTGTGATATTCTGCCCACGAACTACATGTTCATATTTTCACAAGATCATGGATCAGCATTGGGTACAGTGGAACATCCAACATGGGCATACGACATTAACTTAACCAATGATGACGTCTGACGAAGAATTTTGGAGATGACCGGTAAAGACTATACAATTGCTATATTTGAATACGAACCCCCAACTCAGCTCCATCAATACAATTGAATCTCCAACACTTGTCACATTAGATTATTTCTTGGTTTTTCTAAAGATGTTCTCGAAGAAGAACAATTGTAAGTGCTGGATCTAAAAAGACTGCATATCATAGTCAGAATTACCTCAGTGACGAAGATCAACTTAACCTGTGACGCCAGCAGTGGTAGTCATAATAATTGGTTGACGCATATACGTTTTACCCTTGTAGATCAAGATAGACCCGCTTTGTAGATGACACGTTGAAAATAAAACTGTACTTTAGAGATCGACCTGATGTTTAATATAATGTCAGTCGTACCTGTACATGTGAGACTCGTACGCGTTGTTAACGGGAGAAAATCTGCTTACTCGACCTTTATGGAATTGGACTCGGTGATGTTAATTATTAACATGTGCACCAAAAGTGGTAGGAGCATGGTCTTCACGCACTGCAACAATAGCTATACCGATTGCAATGCGAGATTTTGCATAGTATCACGACGGTGCTGTGGATCAGATGGCAACACATCTGGAATTGCAAGAATCCTATATGCTTCGAGACCGACTATGGCGATTACTGACCCAAGCACCGCTAAAACCAGTTACGCTACCATCAAAAGAAGCAATGCCAGCCGTGGATGGTACAATCATATTGAAGCCGCCCAACAACGACAGTCTGATTCGGAGAATGCAAATCTGGCAATGGGAAGCCCATTACAGTTGATTACATCAGTGGAGTGTTAACTGCTTGGCTCTGCGTCATTGTACGACAGCTGCTTTGGCCACTTCACTGTCATGGATTATTATTACTAATAATTCCTGCGAATGCACAACGTGTACGGCTTATATGCTAAAATGAGCTAAATTCCTGGGATTTAGAGGCAGTGACCCGCAAAAAAAAAATTAATCTATAAGCCTCCCTAATGAAACTAAATATGGTGTTTGGTGTGATTGTCCTGAGTTGTTGATTCGTTCCCTTCTGAGGTCTACTGATAACTGCTCTCCTCGTGACCTCGAAGACAGCGAACTAATCGTGTACGGTTAGCACAAAAGTACATTGACACAATTTATAAAAAAAAAACAAAACCCTTCATATGAGTTTGAATCACCCGTATGATCCAAGTGAGCTCAGATTTTGCATTACACGTCGCTTTTTAATTACCTGCAGGTTACGAATATTTTTTCATAAAATGTCATACCATTAGTGTTAGGGGGCTGCTTACGGACAATAGAAATCCCCATAAAAAGGGCCTAGGGCAGTTTACTTACAATGGGAATTTAACATGGACAAAACACCTGGGTTAGATTAAGGACAATGGGAATTTAACATGGGGAATATTGGGTCTGTATACGGACAAGGGAAGGACTTGTATAAGGACAACAGGAATAGAACAGGTGGGGTTACGTCACGGTACTGGACATTGACAACAATGATGCAAGTCGCTGAATTCAACAGTGACAGCGGGGGAAAAAAACTATAACGGGGTGGGACATATAACTTAATATAACGCTTGGCGGGGCGAGACATATAGCTGTATATAACGCTTGGCGAGGCGGTAAATGTAAGTTTATATAACGCTTGGCTGGGAGGGAGCCCGTGAAGTTCACAGAAAAAACACAAACATCGCCTGGCTGGGCATGAAATATCACTGGATAGACACAGACAAACAAACGACCAAACAAAGACACAAATATGGTAAGAGAGCAAATCGTTTCGAGGCAATGGAGTGGCTCTGAAAAGGACCTCTGGTGTTTTTGTTAACATTATTAAGTTAATATAGAGGAGATTTCATGGATCTTCTTCTCTTCCTCAAACTTCGTCTGACCTCTGGACCGTAGATTAAGACTCTCTTCAGACAGCCTTTTCTCTCCACATAAATCCTTAGTTTCCATGGGTGATAGCAAATGATGATCTGACATACATGGGATAGTCCGGGTGGAACAGCATCGTCGATAGGAGGGTAGATGATTCTACGTTTGTCCACATCTTGTGGCCAGAACAGATGAAGGGAATGAAGTGAACCGTGGTTAATTATAGTGGAAGTGTGGATCAAAACGGATTGAGTTCTTTCACCAATCCTAACACGCGTTAAAACATTGAGTCACTGTCCGGAGTCTGTCTTCCAATCCGAAGAGAGTTACCTGCGACGTCACACTCTCTATATAGGTGCACTAGCGTCTGTGCGCAGTGAATCAATGCGACAGAATTAGAACATAACGGAAACTAAGAAGACGATGAATTGGAGTGCACCAGCAGTGGAGACGAGGAGTGATGGCATAGCAGCGGCTGCCAAAGACTACACGGTCCTACTTCCAGAGGAGACCGATTTTAATTGGGATTTAGTAGATTATCACTCATCCTCACAACAATTTGTTCGGTATCAGTACCTTCGCCACCTTCTCCTTCTTTACCACAGGTCGAGGATTTTAAACAGAGACAGAAAGAAGAATTGGAGAAATTCTTGCAACAGCAGAAAGAAGCAAAACAAGATTTTATCCTTCAAGAACAACAGGGAGAAGAAGAAGAAACAAGAAGAAAACGACATGAAGAAGAAGCAGAGAAGAAACAAGGTCTAGGAGAGAAGGAGGATAGTGAAAGTCAAACGGTCACGGTACCCTTGGACATTTTGGCAGAGTTAATGAGTCTGAAACAAATGTATCAGATTTCTTTATTGCGACCCAAGAGAAAAAAACCTTCCCGAGCCAAACAGTCCAACCCTGTCCACACACCTGCTACATCTGAGATACCAGCCCTAGCGATTTCTACCAAATCATCGACAGGAGCAGGTCCAGAAATAGACCTTGGCGTGGCAAAGGGATAAGGCAGTTAAAGCTCATTAATTCTCGGTTCTGAGTTTGTTTTAAAAAAAAACAAAAACAAAAAAAAAACAATGGTCGTTTTCAGGGCCACCCACGTCTTTCGAAAGACAAATTATTCATTTGACAAAATCAATTAAAACTCAAAATCCCTTTTCTCCCGTGACGTACGTGTGTGAGTGCGTGAGTGTAGGTCTGTGTTCTCAACTATCAGAACCAAGAGGCACTTACGTTTTCTTTCTGGTCTTTTCTTGTACAAATGTACAATTCACTTCACAACACAACACTTTAAAAAGTTCATTAGCTTCTTCTTTGTCTTTGTTCACTCCCTCCTTTGTTTGAATTTCATCACCGTAACAGGTTTTTCCTCTTCTTCCTCACTTTCTTCTCGTTTTCTTTTTTTCTCTTTCTTGTCTTTCCTTAACGTGTTTGGGTTCTACCTTTTGGGGGATACCTCTTCTTCTTCCTCTTCGGAATCCCTCTCTGTCTACTGCTCCTGTTGTTTCTTAGGGCTGTCTGAAGACGAATGTCCTTTCTCTTGACAATAATAACAGGTATTCTGATTTTTGTCTCTTTTGACACCTGTCTTGCTTTTTATATGGTTTGGACATTCTGAAGACAAATGTCCTTCCTTCTTATTGATATAGCAAATATCTTGACTTTTATCTCGAAACGAGGGGGGAAGTCCGTCGGCTTCTCTGAAGAAAATTTTCTTATGACACCTCGCAAAGGTCTGATCAGAAGTTCGATCTGTGTTGGCTGTTCCATCTTTCGGGTCGGATTGAGAGTGAAATGAATGCTTGCAGGGAAGACACTGGCTCTTTATAGAGGCAAGACCCTTTGTACGGAGACAAAAATCATTTCCATGCAAGTGGGACAAGTGCATTTTAAAGATTTGATGAGTTACTTGGCCATGCCTTTCAGCTGAATGCCTAAAGAGATTGGAATGACAGGAATGGCCAAAGTCTATTTCCGCACTTTTTCAATACTGAAGGAAATCAACACGCCCTATTGTCCCATTTGTCTCTTGCCCACTATTACGGTCCCGACAACATCCGTACCGAACAACGATAAGTTTTATATGCTGGGTACCACTCTCACGGCTCGGACCACTTCGACTTTCAGGAAGAAATGTTAAAGTATTGTCGTTCCGACGTGGACATTTTATGGAGTTGCTGTGGAAAATTTTGAGAATTGTTCATGGAGCACGGAGGGATCGATCCTATGAAAGAAGCATGCACGATCGCCAAAGCGTGTTCCTTAGTGTACCGCAAACGATTCATGCCCGAAAACACCCTGGCTGTCATCCCCCTTAAACGACTTTGTCAAACGTCAATACTCGGTCAAAGCCGTACGCTCCCTACATTACTTGTGCGACAAGGAAGACAAATGGATCCAACAAGCCCGAAACGGAGGCAAGAAAACCATGGGAACGTATTCGGAGGATGGTTTGGACTTAGAAAACCCAAAGATCGTGTACGAGTTTAACTGTTGCTTATTTCACGGATATCCGATCTGCTACCCTCAACGTGACACAAAAATATCAGTTTTTACAACGTACTTGTCAGCGTTGCTTGAAGTTAGTACAGGAAGGATACGAAGTTGTCGAAATGTGGGAACACGAGTACGATCGCCGATTGAAAACCATCCCGAGTTTAAGCGAATCGTGGAAAGTTACAAGCTGGTGGACCTTCTGAACCCGCGAGACATCTTGTAGGGAGGACGATTGAATACCACCTGTTTGCCGTACCACGCCGACGAGGAGAAAGGAGAAGAAATCAAATACTTGGACGTGTGTTCGCCGTGTCCTTACGTGTGCAGATATTGTCACTTTTCCGCAGGGCATCCGCAGTTGCTGACGGAACACATCGACCTGTACAACATTCGATGATACGAATTATTAACTGAATGTAAAGTGTTGCCTCGCACGGACTTCTACCATCCCGATTATCTCACCATTGCCGAGGAAAATTGATGTTTCCATTGTGCCGTACTTGTGCCGAAACGGGCAACCAAGACCAGCCTTGTCAGCACACCCAGGCAAAACGCACCTTGACAGGAACATGGGTCAATGTGGAATTGCTTAAAGCTCTGGACTTGCGATACCAACTGTTAGAAGTGTCCGAAATTTGCCACTTTCCCAAGACAAAAAAATACCTCAACGGCGACCAAACTGAGAAGGGCATTTTCGCAGACAATGTGGATGCCTTTTTGAAAGTGAAACAAGAAGGCAGCGGCTCTCCTTTCTGGTGCCAGACTCCCGATGACCAAAATAAATTCAAAGAGAAATACTTTGACCATAAAGGCATCACGTTAGACCACATGGAGAAAAACGAAGGAAGGCGATCGTTTGCTAAAGTGATGTTGAATCGCTTGTGGCACAACGACCATATTTACCCAAAACAGAGTATTTGACAGAACCTTCCCGCTACTTCCAGATGATTCACGACAAAACTAAAGCCATGAAATACGTGGACGTCCTTCGTGAGGACCTGATCTCAGTCAATTACGAAGAAGAACTTTACTTTGTAGACGCCGATGAATTTGGAAATGTCATCATTGCGGCTTACGTGACAGCCAATGCTCGCTTAGAATTGTACGAAGCTTAGAACTGTTGGTTGATCTTGCGCTGTATTTTGATACAGACAGTTGCATCTACATCGATAGCCTGGTTTAACGTCACCCTGTCATCAAAGGAGACCGTTTAGGAGCCTGGACGGACGAGCACTCCAATGACAAGATTCTAAGTTTTGCTAGTGGCGGTCCCACAAATGATCGTTACTAAAACCGGGATCCCTATGGAGACGTGGACACCGAGTGTAAAGTGGAGGGATTGACTCTCAATTTTTGCACCAGTCAAGTGGTTTTAGAAGCCTTGCAGTCTTTAGAGGATCGAAGATTTTAAAGTGACCACCTACCAGCCTCACATGATTGTACGTTTAGTCACACACCAAATCGTCAGTCGGCCATTGGATAAAGTCTATCAAATCGTGTACCAGAAGCGAGTGCTACTTTCCAAACACTTCACTTTACCTTATGGACACACAGGTATAAAAAGATGGTTTCAAGACGATAGCCACCAAGCAAGAAGGATGACTTTGACACAGCATTTTGAATCGAGTGATAGACTCATAGAGAACTGCAAGTTCAAACCATACCATCTTCCTGTCTCCTTGCCTGACTGTTGTAATTGTGCCAGTCGTTTCAGAAATGGCCCGCGCACATGGAAGGATTACCAAATGAGGATGTTTTAGCTAGAACATGATTTGTCTACTTGGGACCTGAGACTGGATTGGGATACAAAGAACAGTGTTTTAGTTTTGGTCTGAGGTTGCGTATAGATCGACATATCTATAATGATTCAGCTACTCTGGAACATACCCGATGGTCTCCGCATTGTTCTTACCTTTCTATGGCCATTCCACCAATTACCCTACGGTACAGGTATGACGGTACCTTAGAGAAGGTAGTATCGTTGTCCAGGGAGACAAAAAGGATGACTTGCAAAACTAGGCATAAAAAAGGAATGATGTTCAAGCTCGATACTTCATTACGACTAGTATAACAAGGGACAACGTGCAAGACCGATAGTTCATTGTGACTACCAACATCAAGCGAGAAACATGAATACTTTTAAACAGACAAAACCATTCAAGTTCTGTGATTCTCAAGTGGATTGCGATGCTGTTTCATGCGATGGCAGGGATGTCGTACACTGTGACCTCAGCAATTCAGTATCACATCATGGGAAATTTGCTATGACTACTACCATCATACCTACCATGGAAAGTGATGCTGTGCGTGTTAAACCTGATGGATGCAAAAGCGATGCCACTGATTATCGTGGACTCTTTACTAGTTTTAAAGTCAACGTGAAACCATGCGACTACCACTCTACGGATGTCATGCAACCCTGAAGAAAAGACAGCCTATTTCACCGTACCGTCATCGAAATGAGCCTGTGAAAAAAGAATATTTGTTCCCTGTGCGTTTGCATGAATACTGGGACTTTGAAAGTCGATTTCAAACCTTCCGAGGAAAGTGGCTTAAGTATCTTGGAGCACCTAGCACCGAAAAAATAGCCAGAGCCGGATTTATCTATTTTGGCGAAGGTGATAAAGTCAAGTCCATCAGTTGTGGTGTGTCACTTCACGAGTTGGAACAGAAAGATTCCGCTTACCTGGAACCTGCTCGATATTCTCCTCACTGTGACTAGCTACCTTTAGAGGGACGACCTCAATAATCTCTGAATGGATACTTTACAAAAGAATATTGGGAGTTTGCCTGTGGAGTTGAGAGAACGCATTTACCGAGATTTTGTCAAAATGCAAGTGACTCGCAATGAACAATTGCATCCGTTACGTCACCAATGTTGGAACCACTGGCACCTGAATGCTATAAGAGGATTGATTCATGTGAAAACGTAGTGGTCAGACATTGTTCATCTGGATGAGGACCAGTAGACTTTGGTAGCTACTCATCCTTATACTTACAAGGTTGCCCTACTACCACGAATTCCAGAGGAAGAGTTAGAGAGTTACCAAAATCTTTTACTCGGAAAAAAATTGTCTTTAGAGGAAAATTCTTTGCGGTGTGTGGTGTGTAAACTAGTGACTAAAAAAAAGTGTTCCATTGGCCAGACATTGATGCATGAAGTGCGATTCATTACGTTTGGATGTCACTCATTCTACTTACAAGGTGATCATAGTACGCAGGTTTCCAATGCAAGAGTTAAAGGATTACCAAAATCTTTTACACGAACAATTCTTGGTTTAAGAGGAAATTTCTGTTTGTGAGTTAGTGACTAAACAAATTTGGTACGGTACTAAAATAAAACCGATTGTGTTCAAAACGTACACCTATTACCTCCAACAACAAGAGGTATAACAAGACTGGCTACCATGAACCGAAATTTATCACTCGTGACACAAAATATTCCCTGGTAGGAAATCAGTGACAGTATTCACACTGTGGTGGATTACCAACTCTTTTTACGAGCAATGTATCCAATGAATTTGGCCCGTCGTGTAGTGTGTGTCTTAGTGATTTACTTTGCCAGCCGATTCCGTTACGATCTGTACATTTCGGGAGGACCTTTGTGTGTCTGTGGCAAGAGTAGAGTCTGTAAGAACTGTCCCTAAGGACACAAAACAAATGTTCTACAGTAACTTGGGTGTGTTTGTACTTTATCGATATAGTTAACATTTGACTTTGATGTATCTTTTGTCTTTCGTGTTGCGTTTAAAATGTTATTTTGCAATAAACGTGTCCAGAAAAAGGTATAAAAACTCCTGTCTTCTCTGTCTTCGTGTCAAAAGTGACAGTCTCTGCACTATGGCTACCTCTGCTGTCTCTGCTCCCTCTTCCTCTACTTTCAAAGTCATCGACGAAAACTTAGACTGTGCCATTTGGGAGGCCTTGTATCTTCGCCATCCCTTTAACATGTTAATTGCCGGAACCAGCGGATCAGGCAGAACCGAATTTGTCAAACGTTTGATCGAACATAAACATCATTTGATCGATCGTCCACCTCAACGTATCGTGTGGTGTTACAAAGATTGGCAATCGGCGCACAGCCTCCTGCAAGAAAGTCAAGGCGATTTTATCGTGTTTGTGGAAAGCATTCCTCGCGAAGACGACGGGATCGTGTCTGACTCCAGTCAAACCCATCGGGTCATTTTCGACGACATGGGAAAAGACGATGAAGAGATTAAACTGGTTTACGCGCCAAGGGCATCATCGTAATCCCAGTGTCATTTACATCACCTAAAATTTGTTTCAACAAAGTAAAGCCCATCGCACCATCAGTCTCAATGCTCATTACGTGGTCTTGTTTAACAGCCCTTGAGATAAATCGCAAGTGCAAGTGTTACCCAAGCAGTCAGGAACGCCTTAGCTGACACATGCGTACGACGATGCCACTCAAACTCCACACGCTTATTTACTCATTGATTTAAAACCCAATCATCCCGATTATTTGCTATTTAGTACCATCTGTTTCACCACTGGGGTCAAGATGTAGGGCATGTCGTGTATACATCCCCGTCGACTTAACGACAACAAAAAAGGTCTATAGAAACCTCTGACACTTTTGGTCAGTCTCACACAGCGTCAAAACATGACGTCCAATCAGTCTCATCTTCCCGTCAAATTGATTCGTGCCTTGTACGGCGTCAGTCGCGAAAAAAATCCACAAATACGTGCTCGTGTCTTAGAACCCAGTCTCAGAGAAGTCATGCGATGGTTTACGGTGACAGCACGTTAATTACTGCAAAGCATCATTCATATTCCTCTTCAAAACAAACGCTTTTTTGAGAGAAACAAAGTAGCCTTGACGCAACTGGCAAATCCACACATGCACACTCAGACCTAAAGGCAAATCATTTTGAAAACTGGAGGTATCGGTTTTCCTGTAGGTGTCATCATTCGCCCCTTCCTAAAATGGATCCTAACGCCCCCAAAGTCCTCCCCAAGAAAAAGCCACTCCCCAACGCACCCAGAAGAAAAAGAGCAGTGGTGTCAAGACCAGGTCACAGCCTCATAAAAAGAAAAGTCCGCAGAAAATAAAAAAAGAAAGGCCCACAGAAATGATCCTAGACAACAGCATCTACCCGCAAGAGAGGCACTTCGGCCAGGGTGCAACATTACATTAGCAAACCACGACCTGCAGCGACGATGACCGCGTCTACAGCAGCCTCAGATTCTTCCATTTCTCCGTTGCTGGTGATTGCAGCCAAATCCAATTTGACAACCGTTCTTCCTAATTTGATGAAACAATGGAAATCCGTGTCTCCAAGAACATCTCCTACACCTCGTTAGCTGCAGTGGCAGCTGCTCACAAGTAACTGCCCCTAAAATCAAAGTCCAAGAAAGATTGGGCATGTTACAGAGTTTACTGGATTTAATCTTTAATCTCTCATATAGATTCTATTTCGCAGAACGAAGACACGTCAGCCAGTATATTGATCTTTGACTATCACAAAATTAGTTTCATATCTGATAAATTTAACTGCACCTGATCCACAACGATATTTCAGTTTAGTCAGCCAACACAGTTGCGGGTTTATAGTTTATATTATTCTGACCCGTTAATATTGAAATAGCTTTTTTCTTCTCTTTTGATGTTTGTTTGTTATTTTTGTTTTTATATTTTTTATATCTCCAGCCATGTCCTAGCTTAAACAAATTTATTTGAAAATCGAATGAAATTGATTCATATTGTTAGTTGATTTCAATGTTTATGTGTGTGAGAATCACCTTACTTTCGTAAATATGTCTGTACGTAGGTAACATCGGAAACTTGGAACTCTAAATATATGCATCTATTTTCGTATCTATATATGGAAATTTAAAGAACTGTACATGTGGATGGACCAGAAATATCGGCCTATCCAGAGGCGAGATAATAATACATAAATATAAGTTGAATGAGGATTTATGTTTGTCCTACATTTCGATTATTAATACAAGGGTTCTGATTTTTATATCTATAAAAGACAAGAGTAGTAATCCAAAATCTGTAATCTGCTAACTACAATATCTATGTATGTGGGTAACAATGGTCATTTTGAACTCTAAATATATGCATCGATATTCAATAATTTAAATCCTTGAATAAGCCGCATATTTACTTTTCGTTAACTAAATTCTACATTGACTTTTTAGGACAAGCTTAGAATCCATTCACACGTAATCACTGGTATGGAGTTACCATGAACATTGAATACTCTTATAAAAATGCTGTGCAAGGGCAAGGTTAATAGCCCCTCACGCGTGATCATCATCGTGATCGTGTAAGGGAATAATTTGATTGGATAGGCGTTGTAAAAGCCCTACTTGACTTTACTTCCTAGTAGATCGTCACAAAATAGTGCTGATTGCTTATATAGAGCTGATATTATAAACAGAGTATTACATATGTATTATTACACTCAGTGATCTCAGGACATATACTAAAGACTATTTAATATAATTTAATAGAATTTAATGTATGCAGTAAAGAAAGAGAGATATATATGGGTAAAAGGATGAAGACACTCTACGGTAGGATATTTATATTCTGGTTTTGATATGTACTTACTCGGAACCAAAAGGTTTTCTTGTAGTATCGAACTTTCAGTTGAAAATAAAATGTTTATTGAAGTAAGTCTGTGCGCATTCATTGTGATCAGAAAAGTAGATTGCAAAACATCTCCGTGAGCCTTAATGATTTGTTAAGCACTGATAGAGACTTTCTCCAATTATTACATATTGATATCAGATACTGTTCCCTATCTATCTATCTGTCTGACTGTCTGTCTGTGTGTTTGAAATGGCCTAAAAAAGCACGCAATTGACACGAGAGTTCAAAATTACAAGTGAAATGTATTTGTCTAGTACATTTAATGGAAGGGATATACAATAAAACAAAAGTGACATATGTAATACCTAAATTTATACAGATTAACAATATGCGGGATACAAGGATGCCATGTTGCAAAATATGCCAAGAAAAAGAAATTACAGTAAAAATAAGATAAGTCCAAAACATTACTTTTGAATATCATAGCACACGCATTCCTATGATTAGGTGAGGACGTAGCACTAAAAGACATATGGAGCTGTTGTTAGGAATATTTGCAAGTCACGTCAATTTTAACTGATCTGTTATTATAAGCGAAGTATTTTTCTTGTAAAGGCAGAACGCATTAATTTACCGATGTCCCTAAACTATGTTTTAATCACCAGCAGAGAGTCCAACGGCTACTCGACTCTCGTTCAAAAGTTTCTCTCTGAAATATTTATTTGACAGTTTGGCAACAAAGAATCCCACAAATCGGCGATGAACCCCTATGTTTTGACCACGGCCAAAACCTACTTCTGAACCTGCTACTGTCGATGATTTGGTAGAAATCACTAGTGTTGGTATCTCAGTTGTAGTGGAACTGTTGACGGGGTTGATCTGTTTGGCCCAGGAAGGTCTTTATCTGTTGGGTCGTATTAAATAAGTCTGATACATTTGTTTCAGACTCTTCAACTCTGCCAAAATGTCTAAGAGTACCGTCACCGTTTGACTTACACTGTTCTCCTTCTCTCCTAGGCCTTGTTTCTTCTCTGTTTCTTCTTCCTGTCGTTTTCTTCTTGCCTCTTCTTCTTCTCGCTGTTGCTGTTGAATGAGAAAGTCTTGCTCTGCTTCTTTCTGCTGTTGCTAAAATTCCTCCAATTCTTCTTTCTGTCTCAGTTTTAAATTATCGACGTACATTAAGGAAGGAGAAAGCGGAGAATGTGCTGGTATCGGAACAAATTCCTCTGAAGAGAAAATCCTCTGAATCCCAAGTAAAATTGTTCTCTTCTGGAAGTAGGACTGTGGTTGTTTCAGTAACTGCTGTTATGCATCACCCCTCGTCTCCACGGCAAGTGTATCCCAATTCATTCTCTTCGTAGTTTCCTTCATGTTCTAACAATGTCACATAAATTCACTGCGCACGGAATCTAGCGCATCTATATAGGGAATATGATGTCACAGGTAGCTCTTTTGGGATTGGAAGACAGACGCAGCATTGTAACTGAAGTTTGTAACGCGTATTGGGATTGGTGAAAGAAATCAAACTGTTTTGATCCACTCTTCCACTATAAATAACTGAGGTCACCTCATTCGACTCACCTGTTCGCTATCGTCGATGCTGTTCCACCCGGACTATCCCATTTATGTCAAGTCATCATGGGCTATTACCCAGATTACAGAGACGGCCCTTTGGAAACGAAGAATCTATGTGGAGAGGCAAGGCTGTCTGAAGAGAGTTTTAATCTACGGTCCAGATGTCAGAAGAAATTTAAGGAAGAGAAGAAGACCTGTCAGCACCTTGCAACACTGTTCCGCCCGAGTGAGGTCAGCCTCTTGCAACATTGTTGCCATTGTTTCCCCAGTGTCCAGTACCGTGACGTCACCCATGTTAAATTCCTATTGACCCTAGACAGTCCCAATACATTGTCGCTATACACTCACTATGTTAAATTCCCATTTACCCTAGAGCATCCCATCCATTTTAGATTCCCATAGACCCAAGAGTATAAATACAATATTTTAAAATATAAGTACTATAGACCCTAGGGTATCCCCATTCACTACTAACATGCATATGCATTTACATTCAAAAGAAATATACTGTATGAACTGGTTAATTTGATGCGGACACATGTTTGGATAAGAGTGACAATTATTCCCTATTGTAGCAAAACCCTGATTAAGATTACCTTGAAATAAATAAAGTTTCATAAATAACAACAGTTCTTTGAAAAAATAATTGATTACCTTAATAATCACTATGATGGGCTGAATGAATTTGGACAATATTCGGGTCACGTTCGAGCCCATTATTTCTTTAGAAATGACTAAACAAAATAAAAAAGCAAGATAATGTTGGAGATTATTTGCTTAATCGTCAAAATCCACCCAAAGTTAAACAGCTTTAATTCGGCATTCCAGTGGACCTCAATACATTGTCAAGTCCGGCTCTATTTCATATCTTGCATTTGGTATGCTAAGCCTGTCTGACTTAGGACGACATGGTTAACGGATGATTTGACACATTAGACTGTGTTTCCATTACTTGTACAAATTACTTTATAATATCTATGTGCTGTCAGTTCTGACCATAATGCGACCTTAATAACTGATGGTCTGACACCTTAGCTAATATGACTGAATATCATGTACAAATTACTCAGTCACATCTGATAAACCATCCTTTCTGACTATAACTCGGCATGGTTAACTGATAGTCCCACACCGTGGCCAATTTCACTTTATGCAAAAATTAAGCTGAAATAAATTCCCAATCTTTCATTCAGTTTTCCAGACATTCTCTCTACCCAGACTAAAGATTACCCTCAAATAAAATAATACAAGTTTTCAAAACAAAATGATCGAGCATAAGGAAAAGAAAATGCTAATTAGTTGGTACAATTATCTCTGATTTAGAGTCCTCACTTATACGCAATGTTCTCTTAAGGTCATAGCTGTTAATTTAGATAGAAATATTATCTGTAAGCATAGACCATTGCTGGATAGTATCACGTACCAACCTGACGTAGAAAAGACCCTGGAAGCATGTGAGCGTTAATTTTATAGTATAATTCTTAAAGAGGTAGATTAAAATTATTTTGCTTTAGGGATAGGTTCATTATAATTATATGCTGCTGAATATATTGAATTCTTACCTTTGCTGTGGGGATATCAAACGCTGAAAAGGAAAGTTTAGTATAGCATCACCTGAGACACTCAAAATGATACTACGTATTTATTTATATATGTGGATTCTGTATGTTGCATCAATTCAAAAGCCTGTGTGGTAGAGAGGTAAATAAAAGTCCTTTTGCATTAGTATGGATAGCTTATTTTTGTTTTGTTTTGTTTGTTTTATACTTTATGATTTTATTGTTTTGAAGATCTGGTCTGTCTCAAGGAAAACAAAATATTAGTTGAGTCAACTAAGATTCACATTCAAAAATCTTAAAGTCTTTATATATATATATATATATATATATATATATATATATATATATATATATATATATATATATATATATATATATATCGATCCATATTGTTTTTGTTAGTTACGACTTTCATTGTATTCATTAATTGTATATATGATCAAATCATTTTTATCTGCTATGTAAATATGTTTCGAGAACGAATCCGATTAAGAGGGGTCCTTTGTGCAATTCCAGGTGTGTGTCAACGTACTAAATGTTACACGTAAACTAGAATGAAGAAAAACAAACATTACTGTGTCATCATGTTTGCTCTTCTAACATATTCTTCGACTGTTTTTTTTCGTTACATCAGGGGTGAGAAGAGAATTAAGAAAAGCGTCGATATCTATTGACATCAGATAGTCACTGTTTTGGCTGTATATAAACGAAATATTGCATAGAATTATCACGATAAATTTTACACACTGTTATTTAACAACTGAAAATATTTTGACACGCACAGGGAAAATGTTCCAGAATACGATTTGTGAACAATTCTGAATTTCATCAAATATAGTTTGGTTGAACGTAAGAGTAATGTAGCATTTTAAAATTGATTCAACAACATACTTTGCATTCAGTGGTTTGTCTCGGCCCTGGCTCAATGCCCTGGGTTGTTCATTCCGCTAAGTGACTGAAGATCCCCGTAGATAAACGCATATCTTGTATGGGCAAGCTTAATTTTTGCATACGTCAGCACTTTGAATCAATCATGCGACCATATGGGTATATATCGGTAGAACTATAAATGATCAGCCAGGTGGTGTCTAAAAAACCTTGTACCCCAATGTACCTTGAAACATTTTAATGGGAATGGACAGTTCGATTCAGTACAGTAGTAACCTTATACCTGTTGATAGAGTGCATAATGGTTAGGTTATAATTGCGTTATGCAATTGTTGTATATATGAAAAATGTTTCTAAACAATGTAATCTTACAAAATAAAAAAGATCTAATGTTTCAGGTGGTACTTCATCTTAGGCTATCAATATTATTGATGTTGTATGTGCGACATATTTTCAAGCGCCAACATCGGGTTCGTTACGTATTACCACTCGTGGACTAGGATGATTATTTATCAATGTTTTTTATTGACTCCATCCACTATCATAACTGGACATGATAACTAAATACGAAACGGAATAGCGCGGTTAAAAATGTTAGATTTAGGTTTATCGAAACTATTCATATTATCAGAATCAGTTCGAACATTTGTTTTTTCTTTATTTTCAGTTGCTATGTCTCCTTCGTTACCCCTATTTGGTATTCTGTAAGTGAACTTATTATATCTGGTGGTGGCACATTCGTTATCCGTTCATCTGCATATTGCTTCATCCCATCATTGACGGAGTGAATACAGTATTTGATAGACGCAGTCTGCACGCCAGGGTTTCTGATCCTCTTTATGCAGTGACTTTAGGCAGGTTGAATGTCAACATTAGACTTTAGTAATTACTAATTCAATCTTCCAAATCACAAGATTAATCTTGCAAAATCACAAGCTCACAGCATCACCAACGCATCGCAGTCCTGAGTAACGTCCGTGGACATTTTGTGTACTATTAAACGTAATTGAAAGTGAAATCAATAAGTGGTAGCGGTGTTTGTGTTGAGGAATCTTTCTTTTTCTGTCTGCGCAATCAACGCTACAACAGCATCATGATCTCATATTGGGCCGTCCAACCGAGATTGTACTGTCATAGTCGACTATAATAATGATACACGACTGTGTCCGCCATTAGCGTTGATGTCCTTCGGTAATAATTAACAATGTCAGTGCAAGTCCATTTTAGTCGAAATTACAAACTATGTCTAGGTATCATCACTCAACGATTCAATAAATATCATGTCCTTTTGCGAACACGATGTTGAAAATATCGGTTTGACGTGTGCTTGGCAACAATGATGCGAGTTCTTTTCGCATAAAGACACCACGCTTGTGCTTAACTGGTTTTACCATCGTGCGTAAATGAAGAATGGTTAACATCTTGGTCTTCTGCGTGCTATACCGTGTAAACGAAGACCTCTTCCCAGTAGTATTCGACAATTTGTTCCTCGTAATCAAATGTAGTTCCTTTTTATGGACCTTCCAGCTCCACGACCAAAAGCTCAGCCAGATACAAAGGGTCCAACTGTCACCTTCCCAAAAGCCATCCCTGATGAATTCCGACAGCCCCTAATGCGGTCACTTTTGCAACCGCTGGTTCCGCTGCTGCTAACAACTCCGGAATTGCTTCAAGAAATGACAATATTCCAACGGTCTTTTGCAATTGCATCACCTCTGATTTATACAGTTTTAATACCACTGATGTGTTACTGTATTTGAATCTATTTAACTGTTCAAGGTGTGTTTGGGTCAACCACACTGGACAAATACGGTCTCTTCTGTGGAAGATGGCCTCATTGTGACCCCAAGATTGCCTTTCTTGCATTTTGTGATTATTTTGTCCAAGGCAGATATTCACGTAGTGATAGATCATTATCATTTAAAAATGTAACAAGTGTGATTTTGAATTTTCCACAGGTGCATCAAGGACCTTCATTAAACCACCCTCAAACGACAGAGTCTTGTCAGAAAGAATTACTGCAATACTTTGGTAAGCACCTGTGATAGGGCGATCGAAGCTTGGATTGGCATGAAGAACAGGCCCATGCACGTATGCACGAAAGCACATATGGACAACGGACATTTTAAACAACTCCAGTTGTTCAACGAACACTAAAACCCGGTATAATGTACACAATTCTTCTTGGGAAATTCGCACAGCAGTATCAACGTTTCGGTGTCAGCCCATATACGAACATAGATTGTGATATACATCTGTGGTTTGATTTACAGTTAAGCAAGTTGTTTTAAGAGTGTTATTGATGCCTGTTTAACCAATAAAAACTTTAGTCAGTCCTAAGCTGCAAAACATAATGGCACTATTATATTTTTTAATTTTCCCAAATCATATTATGAAATACCACAAAAACGAAAAATGACGTGATTGTGTAGATAGTGAAGGAATTGGCACAGGTATCTAAGGCAGCTGCACCACTCCAAACTATAGTGTTGGCTTTGTTGAAATTTGACCATGCTGAAGCTTTAGTTTCCACTTATACAGTATTAGTCTCGAATAAAACACATTGCGAGTAGGCCGTAATCCATTCTCCATTGACAAATTTGCAATCCCATAATCAGATCATCGTTCTTGATGGGCTTCATTAATAATTTTACTAACCGTAGCCTATATTGTTTCTGTTGGTGGTAATGTAATCGCTTTTGGTTCAACATTTGATGATGCTGGTGTCAGGAAAAGGTGTAGTCGATCTCAAATAGATTCAACAGCTCAAAAGTCCAGAATTTTATATCGATCAGGAGCATCTCTTTTGATGACATTACGACTCGCGTTTCAACTATTTTTAGTGATTGAAGCAGCTTGTGAAGACGATCTAGTGAGCACATTTGTGCACATTTAAACAATCCCTGCACAGTGTCTCTGAGGCCAGTTCCATAACACGTATCGTAATCCGGCTTTCTAGCGTCAACAACACAACTTTGAGCTGCACGGCGACGTGCTGCTCTCATATTAAATATCTAGTCGAAGTACATCGAGGACAAACATCGTGTACGTCTTGATGGACAGCGATGAAACGAATTTGTGTCAACTGATTATTGTGCTATGAAAAATACACAGAAATAAACCCGAACAGTATATAACTTTGAAGAGCTACGACATTGCTCTCAGACCCTATGCCGTAATAGCTACTGATGGTTTCATAGACTAAACTGATCCGCGTTCTTGAGGATCATTCAGTATTAGGGGCGGAACGACCAAGAGAGCCAACTGACGGTGGTGGGATGCATAACTCGAGTTTATGATTAACTTTGCTGTATCCATAAAAAGTACGGTGTTAAGTGCATTAAAGACGTTTGACGTAATTTAATAACTTCTTTTCTTTTCTGTTCAGATAGATGTGCATCCAGCAACTGCTCCTGTAGTTTTGTTTTGTTTTATATAATTTATTAAATTGTTATATTCTAGATATACAAGACTTGTGTTGTTTTGTTCACTATCTCTGTTCAAATTTTTATTTATTCCATCCATTCATTTCTGTTTAATATTCGCTCGATCAGGGCTATAACACAATGGTTCATCATCCTGTAAGCATCGGTAACCACCAAAACATGAGCCATGAATTTGTTTGGTTTTGGTGTCTGACGGCACTGCAACACAATTAGGTTATTTAGTGTCGGGAAAATTAGAGTAAAGTGCTTGTCCCAAGAAAATACCGCCATAGCTGATGGTAGGATTCGAAACAACACTCTTTCCGTGGCAAGTCTGGCATGTTAACTAACCCGCAGCAACGTATTACAATGAAGTGAATAAATGATTGATTGTAAACTCACAGACTGAAGGATACGTGGCGTTCTAGGGATGGCTAGGGTTAGTGGTTCCAGCAAGCACTTAAAACTATTGATCAAAATAATCATTTTACGATGTTTGTCGCTAACTTCGCTTCCCTGAGAGAGTTAGAATGTAAAGTGATACCTTTAAGGAGAAATAGACAGGTTCATATAGTATAGCTGAGGAAATATCTATTCTAGATGTAAGTGTAACATCGCACTGAGTTGGTTCGAATTTTGCATCGCTTGCAGTTATAATAAGCTTGATTTAATCAATGATATAATTCAAGTTATGGAGAATTAAATAATTAATGACTTAAAGATTAATGAAGAAACTGAAGGGGCCCGATATCTTGGAAAAGAAAGCAACATTTTGCAAACCCGTGACATTTTAAAGATAATTCTTTGTTGTCGAGTAGTATTAATATATCAGTACATATTATTTCATAACAATCCCTGATATCGACTTTTTAGAAATTAATAAGGCTGTAACTTGAAACTGAAGAACCATTGATATGAGAACATTTCTACTTATTATTTGAAATATATGTTTTGATCCATTACTTCATTTGCCCAAACAATCAAGCTAGCAATTGTTCAGCCAGGGAGAGAATTAGCAAATAACAATGTAGCTAACCAATGAATGGACAAAGTCTTAAGGGTGTGGAATGTATTTGATGCATTTCGTGTCTAGGAGCATCTTGTCGGTAGTAGGATATTTTGTTAAGCCGTAATGGCAATCAGAATAAAGCTATGTGTGTTAAGTAAGCCACTGTACTCCATCATAGTGTCAATAATAATTCAATGGCAGTAAGGATACGCTCAAGGGAAGTAAGTAAGCCATTGAATTGCACCATAGTGTCATCAAGAATAAATCTTAGGATATAATGGCATGAGGATAAGCTTTTGGGCAGTTAGTAAATTATAGCATTAAACTACAACTACTTGGCCTGAGTCAAGGACTTTCTACATACCACATTTTATGTTCTAACTATAACTCAGATTTTATTTTGTAAACACGTGACCTTCTAGAAATTTGTTTTGCATTAGGTAATAGTTATCGTTAGAAAATGTTCATATTGACCTGAGATCAAGTACAGAACTAAACGTCTTGTCCTTCTATAAATTATTCATTCTTGCAGTTAGAGCTGAGCACAATCAATTCTATTATTGTAATGCCCAGACGTTCATTTGGGCTGGAATTTTATTTATTTAAATTATTTATTCACTGGAAATACGAAGTGCTCATAAATGAAAATAACATTCTTGGAAATAGAGCTTTAACGTGTTAGTGAAACTTCAAATAAGGATATATTCTTGGATTGTATTATTATGACCAAGCAGGGGACTGCTGGTACATCACCACCACACGGGCCATGACAGGCACACCAACACTTCGTGCATTGGATTTAATTTGGGTTTTGACTTACATTTAATCAGAATCTTAGTCATTATGAGTTATGTCTATAATTCTATGATTGTTTGCGAGTTAATTATCAATACTGTAATTTAGTTTTTACATTTTCACTTTGTTGTCTTGGGGAATAAATTTTTTGTGGAATTTTACAATGTGTTTTGCTTTTCATTCTTTTATTTCCCCTTTTAATACCACATAGTCGTAATATTGAAGAAGATCTTTGAGAGGCAGTTGCCAAGATATCAGACATGCTACCCGTGAACGAGTTAGGACTGAAAATACTACATCAACGTTTTAATGAACAAGGTCGCCAGTTGATCTGTAAAGACCAATCTATCCAGGTCTTTAATACCCCCCTCCCCGAACAAAGAAAGGTTTAATGATTAAAGAACCATCCCCAAATGTAACATATTTATGGACAAAATTCATATAGAGGGAACTTATTGGTTTAAATAAGACACTGGTGATCTGTTTGATCATTATGTTAAAATGCTTACCATGGCTCAAGATAAACCAAAACGTGCCAAAGCACATAAACCGAAATTTTGCGCAGGAATACAAATGAAATAGCTATTTAACAGACAGAACAAAGCCCTGTACCCTCACAGAAGGAAACGTCGCTGAGGTATTCAATGTTACAACAAGACATGCAAGGAAAAGCGAACGAAAGCGGACTTGGTGGACTAAGTGACCTAAATAATCTCACATATCGTTTGGAAACAATTGTGGGATCAGTTCTTGTGAGCAGCAATGCACCAGAAGTCATTTTTGAAGCCGTATCAATTTGTCAGGAATTGCTCAAGAACGACATCATGGACAGAAATACATATCACACGTTGATGCATGAGTTTGCTGAATATATTAATAACGTATACTACGAACTTCATTGGTACAACACTGATGGTGAGTTCTGAAACGGTTGAAACACTTCGTTTTTACGCGAAATCGTTCTTTTGATGCAACAGGTTGTTGTAAATACAACCCAAAGTGTTACCTCCACGATCACAATCTCATCAACATAACCAGCATTTAGTATGACATTTTCTACATCTGTTACTGATGGGGAATCACGCACACTTTGAGATCGCACATGCGTCGCTGCGAGTTTATTACAGTTGTTCCAATATTCGATCACAACCGTGTGATATTCTGCCCACGAACTACATGTTCATATTTTCACAAGATCATGGATCAGCATTGGGTACAGTGGAACATCCAACATGGGCGTACGACATTAACTTAACCAATGATGACGTCTGACGAAGAATTTTGGAGATGACCGGTAAAGACTATACAATTGCTATATTTGAATACGAACCCCAACTCAGCTCCATCAATACAATTGAATCTCCAACACTTGTCACATTAGATTATTTCTTGGTTTTTCTAAAGATGTTCTCGAAGAAGAACAATTGTAAGTGCTGGATCTAAAAAGACTGCATATCATAGTCAGAATTACCTCAGTGTCGCAGATCAACTTAACCTGAGACGCCAGCAGTGGTAGTCATAATAATTGGTTGACGCATATACGTTTTACCCTTGTAGATCTAGATAGACCCGCTTTGTAGATGACACGTTGAGAATAAAACTGTACATTAAAGATCAACCTGATGTTTAATTTAATGTCAGTCGAACTGTACACGTGAGGCTCGTAAGCGTTGTTAACGGGAGAAAATCTGCTTACTCGACCTTTATGGAATTGGACTCGGTGATGTTAATTGTTAACATGTGCACCAAAAGTGGTAGGAGCATGGTCTTCACGCACTGCAACAATAGCTATACCGATTCCATTGCGAGATTTTGCATAGTATCACGACGGTGCTGTGGATCAGATGGCAAAACATCTGGAATTACAAGAATCCTATATGCTTTGAGACCGACTATGGCGATTACTGACCCAAGCACCGCTAAAACCAGTTACGCTACCATCAAATGAAGCAATGCCAGCCGTGGATGGTACAATCATATTGAAGCCGCCCAACAACGACAGTCTGATTCGGAGAATGCAAATCTGGCAATGGGAAGCCCATTACAGTTGATTACATCAGTGGAGTGTTAACTGCTTGGCTCTGCGTCATTGTACGACACCTGCTTTGGCCACTTCACTGTCATGGATTATTATTACTAATAATTCCTCCGAATGCACAACGTGTACGGCTTATATGCTAAAAGGAGCTAAATTCCTGGGATTCAGAGACAGTGACTCGCAAAAAAAAAAAAATAATCTAAAAGCCTCCCTAATGAAACTAATGATGGTGTTTGGTGTGATTGTCCTGAGTTGTTGATTCGTTCTCTTCTGAGGTCTACTAATAACTGCTCTCCTCGTGACCTCGAAGACAGCGAACTAATCGTGTACGGTTAGCACAAACGTACACTGACACAATTTATAAAAAAAACAAACCCTCATATGAGTTTGAATCACCCGTATGATCCAAGTGAGCTCAGCTTTTGCATTACACGTCGCTTTTTAATTACCTGCAGGTTACGAATATTTTTTCATAAAATGTCATACCATTAGTGTTAGGGGGCTGCTTACGGACAATAGAAATCCCCATAAAAAGGGCCTAGGGCAGTTTACTAACAATGGGAATTTAACATGGACAAAACACCTGGGTTAGATTAAGGACGATGGGAATTTAACATGGGGAATATTGAGTCTGTATACGGACAAGGGAAGGTTGGGCTTGTATAGGGACAACAGGAATAGAACAGGTGGGGTTACGTCACGGTACTGGACATTGACAACAATGATGCAAGTCGCTGAATTCAACAGTGACAGCGGGGGAAAAAACTATAACGGGGTGCGACATATAACTTAATATAACGCTTGGCGGGGCGAGACATATAGCTGTATATAACGCTTGGCGAGGCGGTGAATGTAAGTTTATATATGGCTTGGCTGGGAGGGAGCCCGTGAAGTTCACAGAAAAAACACAAACATCGCCTGGCTGGGCATGACATATCACTGGATAGACACAGACAAACAAACGACCAAACAAAGACACAAATATGGTAAGAGAGCAAATCGTTTCGAGGCAATGGAGTGGCTCTGAAAAGGGCCTCTGGTGTTTTTGTTAACACTATTAAGTTATTATAGAGGAGATCTCATGGATCTTCTTCTCTTCCTCAAACTTCGTCTGACCTCTGGACCGTAGATTAAGACTCTCTTCAGACAGCCTTTTCTCTCCACATAAATCCTTAGTTTCCAAAGGGCTGTATCAGTCATCTGGGTGATAGCCCATGATTATCTGACATACATGGGATAGTCCGGGTGGAACAGCGTGGTCGATAGGAGGGTAGATGATTCTACGTTAGTCCACATCTTGTGGCCAGAACAGATGAAGGGAATGAAGTGAACCGTAGTTAATTATAGTGGAAGAGTGGATCAAAACGGATTGAGTTCTTTCACCAATCCTAACACGCGTTAAAACATTCAGTCACTGTCTGGAGTCTGTCTTCCAATCCGAAGAGAGTTACCTGCGACGTCACATACCCTATATAGGTGCACTAGCGTCTGTGCGCAGTGAATCAATGCGACAGAATTAGAACATAACGGAAACTAAGAAGACGATGAATTGGGGTGCACCAGCCGTGGAGACGAGGAGTGATGGCATAGCAGCGGCTACCAAAGACTACACGGTCCTACTTCCAGAGGAGACCGATTTTAATTGGGATTTAGTAGATTATCACTCATCCTCACAACAATTTGTTCGGTATCAGTACCTTCGTCACCTTCTCCTTCTTTACAACACGTCGAGGATTTTAAACAGAGACAGAAAGAAGAATTGGAGAAATTCTTGCAACAGCAGAAAGAAGCAAAACAAGATTTTATCCTTCAAGAACAACAGGGAGAAGAAGAAGAAACAAGAAGAAAACGACATGAAGAAGAAGCAGAGAAGAAACAAGGTCTAGGAGAGAAGGAGGATAGTGAAAGTCAAACGGTCACGGTACCCTTGGACATTTTGGCAGCTTTAAGGAGTCTGAAACAAATGTATCAGATTTCTTTATTGCGACCCAAGAGAAAAAAACCTTCCCGAGCCAAACAGTCCAACCCTGTCCACACACCTGCTACATCTGAGATACCAGCCCTAGCGATTTCTACCAAATCATCGACAGGAGCAGGTCCAGAAATAGACCTTGGCGTGGCAAAGGGATAAGGCAGTTAAAGCTCATTAATTCTCGGTTCTGAGTTTGTTTTAAAAAAAAACAAAAACAAAAAAAAAACAATGGTCGTTTTCAGGGCCACCCACGTCTTTCGAAAGACAAATTATTCATTTGACAAAATCAATTAAAACTCAAAATCCCTTTTCTCCCGTGACGTACGTGTGTGAGTGCGTGAGTGTAGGTCTGTATTCTAAAATATCAGAACCAAGAGACACTTACGTTTTCTTTCTGGTCTTTTCTTGTACAAATGTACAATTCACTTCACAACACAACACTTTAAAAAGTTCATTAGCTTCTTCTTTGTCTTTGTTCACTCCCTCCTTTGTTTGAATTTCATCACCGTCACAGGTTGTTCCTCTTCTACCTCACTTTCTTCTCTTTTTCTTTTTTTCTCGTTCTTGTCTTTCCTTAACGTGTATGGGTTCTACCTTTTGGGGGGTACCTCTTCTTCTTCCTGTTCGGAATCCCTCTCTGTCTACTGCTCCTGTTGTTTCTTAGGGCTGTCTGAAGACGAATGTCTTTTCTCTTGACAATAATAACAGGTATTCTGACTTTTGTCTCTTTTGACACCTGTCTTGCTTTTTATATGGTTTGGACATTCTGAAGACAAATGTCCTTCCTTCTATTGATATAGCAAATATCTTGACTATTATCTCAAAACGAGGGGGGAAGTCCGTCGGCTTGTCTGAAGAAAATTTTCTTATGACACCTCGCAAAGGTCTGATCAGAAGTTCGATCTGTGTTGGCTGTTCCATCTTTCGGGTCGGATTGAGAGTGAAATGAATGCTTGCAGGGAAGACACTGGCTCTTTATATAGGCAAGACACTTTGTACGGAGACAAAAATCATTTCCATGCAAGTGGGACAAGTGCATTTTAAAGATTCGATGAGTTACTTGGCCATGCCTTTCAGCTGAATGCCTAAAGAGTTTGGAATGACAGGAATGGCCAAAGTCTATTTCCGCACTTTTTCAATACTGAAGGCAATCAACACGCCCTATTGTCCCATTTGTCTCTTGCCCACTATTACGGTCCCGACAACATCCCTACCGAACAACGATAAGTTTTATATGCTTGGTACCACTCTCACGGCTCGGACCACTTCGACTTTCAGGAAGAAATGTTAAAGTATTGTCGTTCCGACGTGGACATTTTACAGAGTTGCTGTGGAAAATTTCGAGAATTGTTCATGGAGCACGGAGGGATCGATCCTATGAAAGAAGCATGCACGATTGCCAAAGCGTGTTCCTTAGTGTACCGCAAACGATTCATGCCCGAAAACACCCTGGCTGTCATCCCCTCTCAAACGACTTTGTCAAACGTCAATACTCGGTCAAAGCCGTACGCTCCCTGCATTACTTGTGCGACAAGGAAGACAAATGGATCCAACAAGCCCGAAACGGAGGCAAGAAGACCATCGGAACGTATTCGGTGGATGGTTTGGACTTAGAAAACCCAAAGATCGTGTACGAGTTTGACTGTTGCTTAAATCCGATCTACTACCCTCAACGTGACACAAAAACGTCAGTTTTTACAACGTACTTGTCAGCGTTGCTTGAAGTTAGTACAGGAAGGATACGAAGTTGTCGAAATATGGGAACACGAGTACGATCGCCGATTGAAAACCATCCCGAGTTTAAGCGAATCGTGGAAAGTTACAAGCTGGTGGACCTTCTGAACCCGCGAGACATCTTGTAGGGAGGACGATCGAATACCACCTGTTTGCCGTACCACGCCGACGAGGAGAGAGGAGAGGAAATCAAACACTTGGACGTGTGTTCGCCGTGTCCTTACGTGTGCAAATATTGTCACTTTTCCGCAGGGCATCCACAGTTGCTGACGGAACA
Organism: Megalonaias nervosa; assembly: GCA_016617855.1. NCBI lineage: Eukaryota > Metazoa > Mollusca > Bivalvia > Unionida > Unionidae > Megalonaias > Megalonaias nervosa. Next base: position 6,827 of record JAECUM010017004.1, on the reverse strand, counting down.
CATCGACCTGTACAACATTCGATAATACGAATTATTAACTGAATGTAAAGTGTTGCCTCGCACGGACTTGTACCATCCCAATTATCTCACCATTGCCGAGGAAAATTGATGTTTCCATTGTGCCGTACTTGTGCCGAAACGTGCAACCAAGACCAGCCTTGTCAGCACACCCAGGAAGAACGCACCTTGACAGGAACATGGGTCAATGTGGAATTGCTTAAAGCTCTGGACTTGCGATACCAACTGTTAGAAGTGTCCGAAATTTGCCACTTTCCCAAGACAAAAAAATTACCTCAACGGCGACCAAACTGAGAAGGGCATTTTCGCAGACAACGTGGATGCCTTTTTGAAAGTGAAACAAGAAGGCAGCGGCTCTTCTTTCTGGTGCCAGACTCCCGATGACCAAAATAAGTTCAAAGAGAAATACTTTGACCATAAAGGCATCAGGTTAGACCACATGGAGAAAAACGAAGGAAGGCGATCGTTTGCTAAAGTGATGTTGAATCGCTTGTGGCACAACGACCGTATTTACCCAAAACAGAGTATTTGACAGAACCTTCCCGCTACTTCCAGATGATTCACGACAAAACTAAAGCCATGAAAGACGTGGGCGTCCTTCTTAGTCAATTACGAAGAAGAACTTTACTTTGTAAAGGCCGATGAATTTGGAAATGTCATCATTGCGGCTTACGTGACAGCCAATGCTCGCTTAGAATTGTACGAAGCTTAGAACTGTTGGTTGATCTTGCGCTGTATTTTGATACAGACAGTTGCATCTACATCGATAGCCTGGTTTAACGTCACCCTGTCATCGAAGGAGACCGTTTAGGAGCCTGGACGGACGAGCACTCCAATGACAAGATTCTAAGTTTTGCTAGTGGCGGTCCCACAAATTACGGTTACTAAAACCGGAACCTCTATGGAGACGTGGACACCGAGTGTAAAGTGGAGGATTGACTCTCAATTTTTGCACCAGTCAAGTGGTTTTAGAAGCCTTGCAGTCTTTAGAGGATCGAAGATTTTAAAGTGAGCACCTAGCAGCCTCACATGATTGTACGTTTAGTCACACACCAAATCGTCAGTCGGCCATTGGATAAAGTCTATCAGATCGTGTACCAGAAGCGAGTGCTACTTTCCAAACACTTCACTTTACCTTATGGACACACAGGTATAAAAAGATGGTTTCAAGACGATAGCCACCAAGCAAGAAGGATGACTTTGACACAGCATTTTGAATCGAGTGATAGACTCTCAGAGAACTCTAAGTTCAAACCATACCATTTTCTTGTCTCCTTGCCTGACTGTTGTAATTGTGCCAGTCGTTTCAGAAATGGCCCGCGCACAGGGAAGGATTACCAAATGCAAATGTTTTAGCTAGAACATGATTTGTCTACTTGGGACCTGAGACTGGATTGGGATACAAAGAACAGTGTTTTAGTTTTGGTCTGAGGTTGCGTATAGATCGACATATCTATAATGATTCAGCTACTCTGGAACATACCTGATGGTCTCCGCATTGTTCCTACCTTTCTATGGCCATTCCACCAATTACACTACGGTACAGGTATGACGGTACCTTAGAGAAGGTAGCATCGTTGTCCAGGAAGACAAAAAGGATGACGTCCAAAACTAGGCATAAAAAATGAATGATGTTCAAGCTCGATACTTCATTACGACTAGTATAACAAGGGACAACGTGCAGGACCGATAGTTCATTGTGACTACCAACATCAAGCGAGAAACATGAATACTTTTAAACAGACAAAACCATTCAAGTTCTGTGATTCTCAAGTGGATTGCGATGCTGTTTCATGCGATGGCAGGGATGCCGTACACTGTGACCTCAGCAATTCAGTATCACATCATGGGAAATTTGCTATGACTACTACCATCATATCTACCATGGAAAGTGATGCTGTGCGTGTCAAACCTGATGGATGCAAAAGCGATGCCACTGATTATCGTGGACTCTTTACTAGTTTTAAAGTCAACGTGAAACCATGCGACTACCACTCTACGGATGTCATGCAACCCTGAAGAAAAGACAGCCTATTTCACCGTACCGTCATCGAAATGAGCCTGTGAAAAAAGAATATTTGTTCCCTGTGCGTTTGCATGAATACTGGGACTTTGAAAGTCGATTTCAAACCTTCCGAGGAAAGTGGCCTAAGTATCTTGGAGGACCTAGCACCGAAGAAATAGCCAGAGCCGGATTTATCTATTTTGGCGAAGGTGATAAAGTCAAGTCCATCAGTTGTGGTGTGTCACTTCACGAGTTGGAACAGAAAGATTCCGCTTACCTGGAACCTGCTCGATATTCTCCTCACTGTGACTAGCTACCTTTAGTGGGACGACCTCAATAATCTCTGGATGGATACTTTACAAAAGAATATTGGGAGTTTGCCTGTGGAGTTGAGAGAACGCATTTACCGAGATTTTGTCAAAATGGAAGTGACTCGCAAAGAACAATTGCATCCGTTACGTCACCAATGTTGGAACCACTGGCACCTAAATGCTATAAGAGGATTGATTCATGTGAAAACGTAGTGGTCAGACATTGTTCATCTGGATGAGGACCAGTAGACTTTGGTAGCTACACATCCTAATACTTACAAGGTTGCCCTACTACCACGAATTCCAGAGGAAGAGTTAGAGAGTTACCAAAATCTTTTACTCGAAAAAAATTTGTCTTTAGAGGAAAATTCTGTGCGGTGTGTGGTGTGTAAACTAGTGACTAAAAAAAGTGTTCCATTGGCCAGACATTGATGTATGAAGTGCGATTCATTACGTTTGGATGTCACTCATTCTACTTACAAGGTGACCATAGTACACAGGTTGTATTTGAAACCCATTCTCATCCGTATCACTGGCTGCGGAGAATCAGAAAAGGCCCAGAGTGTGACGGAAGGAAAGACAAGATCTAACTGTTGCTTTAGGGAATCTAGGCCTGTTTGTCTCTGTTGCAGTGAAGTGCACATGCCTATAGATTACAAAATCTGAAGAGATGACAGCCACAGACTAGTTAGGTTAGAATGATTTTATGTATCGATCTAGAGTTTGGACTTGAATAGTTTCCACTAGGCCTTAAGTAAGAATGCTCGAGTGGACGTGTTAATACTTCCCTTGTGTTTGTCTATCGTATATTACATAATATAAAATTTCTTCAGAAGATATAATTTGTACGTCAAACATTGCTCGAAAAAATATATACTTCTCACTATTAACCTTGCATCATATGACACTTAATTTCTTTCGCATGAAAATAAAAACAGTGTTTAAAATTATTCTCTTTGTTTACTTAAAAAAGTGATTGTTAAAGTATAGTTTCCGCTATCTTCCTTCCATCGCACAGACCTAATGGTTAGATCGTCCACCTGGATGAGTGAGGTCGTGGTTTCGAACTCCGTCGAGTCATACCAATATTTTATAAAAATGTTACTAACTTCTGTCTCTCTTGACGCTGAGCGTAACAAATTAGAGTTCGGACTGATCGGCCTGGTCTCTGAATAATGTTATTGGGTGAAACATGATGCTTTATGTCTATGGCATGATGCCCCATTGCTGGAGATCTCTATAAACTGCCACACAACTGACATCGTAGCGATATGACTAAAGTTGTTAAAGTTACCTCAAAATTCCAAATCACGCACACACATATACACACACCTTCTATCGCCATATGGTCACGGTGTGTAAAGCAGCTTTCCGTCAATACGTTTTGTAGACAAGAAGCAAATTAGAGACAAAAGAAGCATAGAACAAAAGGAATTTTTGTACTGTTCCATGATCTTTGTGATCTCTACTACGCAAGTATTGATTTGCTTTTGTGTGGTTTACCGCCATTTTCAGCATACGATAGACTATACATAGAGGCCAAATTATTCGGAGAGGAATAACGTGTGAAAACTCAAAGAAAAACCATCGACCCACAGGAAGATACTAGCAAGATTTATCCCATACCCCCGATGGTCGAGCCAAGACGCGAGCACTCAGTGACAGAAGTGAGATGAGTGAGTGATCTGTAAAGGCGAGAGCTTTAGACCATTCGGCCACCCGGGACTGAGTCTGAATACTTATTATAACGGACAGTATCACGGGTTTGAACGGCAGCGTGTGATCACCAAACAATTAGCAAATATTCCTGAATTACTTGTTCGATGAATACTATTTCTTGTCCAAAATTGAGTCGAGCAACCAACAAACCAAAACTGCGTCTTTCTAAGCTAAAGTTTGGCAGGTAATTCTGCTCGGAAATAACCCTCAGATAATGCTGGCTAATAACGTTATTTCCGATTTTAGTATTGTGCAAAGTTTTGTGCCATATGGATTCATTAATTTTTAGCATTGACATTTCTGCGTACTTATTCTTTCAGCTTGTATAGGCTTTGTCCTATTTTACTACTGTTCCATTCCCTTAATATTTATTACCAACTCTTTGCCTGATTATACTGTACTTTATCTGTATCATGTAATCCGGTTGATGTATACTAGGGCAGCTCAGTTTTTTCTTTTCCTTCTTTGTCGGCCCTTCCGTTTTCTGGTATATCAGTGTAGGAGGTCTCACATTTAAGTTTTGGATTAAAATTATTGTCGTCCAGGATATTGACTTTTACGTTAACTTCTCGTATCAGATTCTCCCTACTGGAAGAGTTGCATAACTCTGCTAATTATAACTGCATTTGTTGTTTAAGTGTTTTGAAGCCATTTAACTGCTTGCTTTATTGCCCTTAGCTCTTCCATACCTATTTAAATAGATAGATAGATAGACATTATCAGATAGTCTAGCCCGCATGTTTCTGACCTGTCCTGGAATCAATGCTGTGAATTTGGGTATTTCGTTATATCTACCGCCTATATCCGACGTAAATTTCCCCAAGTTCCAGTTTCTGTTCTTGTTTTGTCCCGTATATAAGAGCATTAAAATTTGTTTAGGGTATTTTGCATGTCTAATGCGAAGGCTCTGAGCATACGCCTGTCACCGATATCGATCTTTAATCGAATTAGTGTCCTAGAAAATGTGCGAAGGGTCGCCTTTTCTAATTTCCATTCTTATCCCTTGAGGTTTCTCAAAAGGTATAGGTCCCAGCCACATGTTTTTATCTAGCTCAGCTATGTGTTTACTGCGTGTTAGGCGCTCGTCCAAAAGCATCCCTCGGAATTTGGCCATTTTAAAAACTTTTATTTAAATATTGTTAAGATATAGCTCCGGGTGCTCCTAACGGATTTGGCGTGGGGGCTAAAAAATACTCAATTGTTTTGCTTTGTCTGAAGCCCTATTTATCTGCCATGCGACCAATCCTATTCAGTCCCGACTACAATTCGCCCTTGCAGCTTCACTGGATGTGTTGCCACTTTCCCGGATTCTGCTATTAACGGCAAACTGCAACAGGATTCGTTCATTGACTGTTCCAGGTCGTTTTTCATGACGTCAAACAAAGTAAGGCCCAGGACACGGCACTGTGGAGTTCCATCTTCGAACTCGTGTAATTCTGAAAGTTGACCACCCACTCTAGTTTCTCTGGTTTTAATTTTACGACCAGTTGGGAAATTGGTTATCCTTTAATATATGTGGCATGTTAACCTGTGGTTCAGTTTCGAGAATCCATTAATATATGCGGCTTGATAACCAGTAGGAATTCAAATTCGAAGTTAATTCTTTGGTCCCAATTATATCATTGGCTATTTCAAGTTGGAGGGTACCTGAGATTTGATTTCTATTACAATTTCCTTTTGCATTGAATACCAGTTTTGTAGTTGATTGGAAGCTTACAAGCTGAACAAATGTGGGCCCTTTGTTACGGAAGCCCCTTTGCTTTTTCGAATAAAAATGTTTGCTTTGTAAGTGGCGTTTCAAGCTGTTATTAATCATGGTCTGCATGATTTTAGAGACATTAAAGAAGCAGAAAGGAATGAACCACTGTAATGTGGTCAGATGCAGTCGATAACTTTTGTATCTATACATATACGGAGAATTTGTCATGTTTATTAGTTCAATACCAAATTGATTTAACAAAACTTTCATGTCATATCATGCTCTGTATCTGTATCACTCTAAAAATTAGAACAGTTATAGAACAGTTATCAAACAGTTTTGTATGCAAAATCAATGCATTTTTATCGAAATTTACCTCGGTTATGCTCGAACCTTTAACCGTTTGAGGTTAATCTTTATGGTAGAAAAGAATCTTTTGTATGGCATTGAACTGATTCTTAATGTTTGCAACAATGAAGAGTACGTAATTGTTGCGTTTTGGCCTTATGGTGCAAGAAATAGGGTCACAAAAACAAATAAAGAAACATTCTTTAACTGGATAATTTCTTGTGGATTTGTTGATATGTCAAACTGTGCATGTTTTGGTTTATCATCAAAGTTATTTTTATAGTCATAAGACTTATTTGCCTTCAGAAACCTATAATATCCGCACCTTTATTTGAAATTCAAGAGCAATATCAATGCATTCGTCTTCAAGCCAGGAACATTATTCCAACGCTCAAGAAACCCACTTAGTCACAATTTCATGAACTCAAGCGACGTCAGTCCAAATACAACCAGCAAGCATAGCACCCTATTATACCTTACACATTTATTACAAGTGTGGATTGATTCTCGGAACCTCTCCGATTTTGCTTGATAATACTATTACAAATAAAGTTCTTCTCAACAGGTTTATAATACCCATTATTAAATGTATAATTGCGTCACATAATCGTGTATGCATGGAATTATTGTTACAGATCATACATTTTGTGGAAAAAATAAATTAGGCAATTCTGGCCGTGAGCGAAAGGACGCATTATATTGAAATCTTTATATGTCAATGTAAACC
>JAECUM010017002.1:0-72947 GCA_016617855.1 Megalonaias nervosa | reverse complement strand
TTAAATCATGTTATATTTATTTTACAAATAAAGATCTTTTTCCTTGTGATCTTTGTTTGCAAATTAAAGCCATAGGCCAATAATCATAGTTGTCAAACAAAATGCATGTAGGTACATGCAGATGAGAGAGAGAGAGAGAGAGAGAGAGAGAGAGAGAGAGAGAGAGAGATATTTAGGTAAAAAAAAAAAAAAAAACAACCTGCGAATGAAAAATTTAAGAACATACTGTGTTAGCTTGATTTTAATGATTTAGTATATCAACAGGTTTCTTTTTCTGCTTGTCTGCAATAGTGACAGAACCTGAAATCATTTTCCTAGTCATACTTCGGCAAATGGTGCTCGTTAATGCACAACGACTTGAACTTTCTTGTATGTTTTTAGCATCGTATTCGCTACTATTACTTTTCTTTGAAACAGATTAGTTTCGTTTGTTTGTAGAAACTTCATCAAGGTTTCGTTCCTTTCTGCATGTGCGTCCGCCTCGGATGCGGAGGTCTCGTGTTAGAACCCCGGCTAAGTCATTACAAAGAAGTAGAAAAATGGTACTTGCGGCTGTCTCGCTTGGCGCTCATCATTAAGAGGTTAGTGTTAGGACTGGTCAGCCTGGTGTCAGGATAATCTGACTGGGTGGGACATGATGCTTCATGCCTGCGGAATGATGCCCTGGTGCGAGACATCACTATAAACTGCCAGACTGCAGACATCGTAGTGATATGATTGACAAATTGTTAAAGCTACGTTAAAAATCCAAATCACACACACACACACACACACACACACACACACACACATACACACACCTTTCTGCATGTACCAGAAGACTTGTCTATTTAACTATATCAGCGATAGTGAAACCAAACCTTTTTGTAATGATTTATTTATCCTCACAACCAAATAATTTTAAAACACTTATTTTTATATTTTTAATTGTTTGCCAGATGGCAAGCACATGATGGTCTCCAGTAATTGTTATTTAAATAGTAGATAATATGAATGCTTGTGGAGGCTAGGGTATCGGAACATAGATTGCGCTTTTACATAAATTCAGATGTGCAATCATCAGAGACCAATAGAAAACGCACTTCTGTTTTAAAGAGATCTTATTAATAATATTACTAACAATCATCATGTTGTCACCTAAATATCTGCAATATGCACCGAAACAAGTTTTCTTCAAGCAACATTTGCGAGTGAACAAGTTTAGCAAATTTTGGAGCCTACCCACAAAACTGCCTGTGGCTAGGTTCGGACTTGAGACATATTAATCCATATACATGTATTAGGATTGATATTTGCCAAACTATTTTGGAAATAAGAAGTATTCAGATGTATCGTCTCAGCACGAGAAAATACGAGACTCGTCTTGACAATGACTACAAGATGGTTGAGTTTATCTGTGTTGAGTTGAACGCCATTTTTTCAGCTCATGATAGCTATACACGACAGCTATGCAGTGCCGGATTAAACCCTGTAGAGGACCCTAGGCACCTAATACGTTTTTAATTTTACCAACCAACAATACAGTATTTTCTCTATAGAGTCTTTAATGTAAAGTGGCGTGGGGCCCATTGGCCGGTGCCTGCTCTGCCTATTTGGTAATCCGGCACTTTAGCCATGGATGAAGAACCGGGAAGTACCACTGACCTACGAGAAGCTACTGGCAAGATTTCTCAGATACCCACAATGGCTGAGCCGAGACTCAAACTCACGCAGACAGAGGTGAGATTAGGCCAATAAATCAGCCCTTCATCCGTGATGATAGTGATGTTGGGGTTAACCTAACCCCAACATCAATATCATCATGGGTGAAGGGCTGATTTATCGGTCTAAGGTGAGATGTGTGGGTGATCTGTAAAGACGAGAATATATGAGACGCCGTAGCGGACAAAAGCTGGTCCAATCAGAACCTTGCCGTTGAAGTTTTAATGTCATATGTCCAGAATTCCAATTTCACGTATTGTATCAAAAATGCTTGTACTTAAAGTTCCATTTTCTAGGTCGAGATTTTAGTTTGTATCTGTTTGATTAAACAGTAGTGGTTGAAAGTTATATTTTCTATGTCGAGGTTTTAGATAGAGTTGTTTGAATTACACGGCGTTGGTTGAAATTTCAATGTCATACGTCGAGAATTCCTAACTTACGTATTGGTTCAAAGAGTGTATGTTGTAAGTTCCATTTCATATGTTGAGTATTTAGATTTCATCTATTGAATTACACAGCGCTGGTTGAAAATTCGATGTCCAATGTCGAATTTTTGGATTGTATCTTCTGAATTACACGGCGGTTGTTGAAGTTTTAATGTCATATGTCGAGAGTTCCAATTTAACATGTAGAATCACATTGATTGTACTGAAAGTTCCATTTCGTATGTTGAGTTTTTAGATTGTATATGTTGAATTACACAGCGGTGGTTGGACATTTTATTGTGCTTGTCAGAATTGCTATTTTTATATGGTAAAATGATGTGTTGGTTGTTAAAAGTAACATTACACAATATCCACTTTAACAATTCAAAATAATATCGAGTGCTAAGATACATCATTCGTGTATTCAATTATGAGGCGCCATTACATTCCATGCATTTACAGTTTGAAAGTTACCATTCACAGGTGGAGAATTACTATGAATTTCTTCGCTAGAGGTCGCTCTCGTGAACGGATCGCATTATTTTTAAACAAGGAGGCTGCTTCTCGTTGCTGTGAAATTCAACAGATGAAATCTAAATATTCGCCATATGATATGGAACTTTCATCACAAACAGTTACATTCAACGTGTGAATTAGTAATTCTCGACATATGATATTGAAATTTCAACCACTGCTGTGTAATTCAAAATATACACGGTAAAACGTCGACATAGGAAAAAGAACTTTAAACCACCACTGTATAATTCAACATATAAAATCTAAATTTTCGATCTAGAAAATGGAACTTTAAGGACATGCAATTTGATCCATCACGTGATACTGGATTTCTCGACATACGACACTGAAATTTCAACTGCAACTTTCTCATTGGACCAGCTGGTGTCCGCTACGGCGCCTCATAGAGAACAATATTCCACTCGCCCAAGTGGTGCCCAAACGACAAGATCGACTTCGGACGTACATCGTGTGTATTGTACGGACAGTACATCGTGTGTATTGTAGAATCTGTAGATGAATTAAACTGTATGTGTGTATATATTCTGTCAATAGCTAAAATGGCCTAACTGTATGTGTGTATATATTCTGTCAATAGCTAAAATGGCCTAACTGTATGTGTGTATATATTCTGTCAATAGCTAAAATGGCCTAACTGTATGTGTGTATATATTCTGTCAATAGCTAAAATGGCCTAACTGTATGTGTGTGTATATTCTGTCAATAGCTAAAATGGCCTAACTGTATGTGTGTATATATTCTGTCAATAGCTAAAATGGCCTTTGTCAAACACGCGACTTCTGTTCAGTGTCACCTTTTAAAATGTTTGAACAAATGCCATGCACCGAATATCATCATCACTATTATTCTTATTCTTCTTATTGTTGTTGTTGTTGCTATTATTATTATATTATGTTACCAAGATTGTTGTATTTGCACTATTCATCAAAATCACATGGATATATATTGTCATCTTCCTAATTTATATTCTAAACTTAATTACTGTATCATGCTCATTTTAATAATTCATCCTATAAATTAAATCATTACTGATTTATCACTAATCTTTGTTTTATGAACCACGACAAAACAATAATTTCACTACAGATCGACAGCTACACATGGCTGTAAAACATGACTGACTTTATGGTCGGCCAGCTGGTAGAGGTTAGGCATGGAAATAGATGTTCACGCTTTGGAAAATAAAGGTGTCCGTTAGAACAGGTTTAATTGTGTAATATCAGAAGCCTGTGGTGCAGATAAAAGATAAATACGGTACTGATATATGCACTGTGGCAAGACCACAAAAGTCTAAAATTTGCAGAACATAAAGCATTACAAACCAAATACCTTGTTAAAGTTTTGGGCTTGCACGAGTCAAATTTTTGTTAGACCTATCCATTGAGTAAGTGGATTTGTCATGCCTACGGGACATTTTTCAGGACTCGTAGTTTACCAGTTTATAAGTGCACCAATGATCAACTCGTGCGAGAATTATCATTCAGTAAAACATAATATTCGCTGTTATTTTGAATCTTAGACGAATTACTTTTTAATGATAATAACATTTTATAGGAAAATTAGCTTGTCTTGGAGCAGGATATTCAGCAGAAGATTTATTATTCATAATGTTTGCAGTGGCTTACCGTACACTTTGAAATTTAAAAATAAGAAACTGTTTTGCTGTTTTATTGCTTTTAGTTACACTTTTGATTCAGTTTGTCAGGTGGGGCTTTCGATGAAATGACTTAACAATGATGTGAACAGAATATATCTTGATTCCATTTACAACTTTATTTAGAGAATGACACATAATGTCGAATATGAAGAAAGTAACGCATCTTTGTTACACACAACTATTTAATATCGCTGCTGAAAATGTTACACATTCCTGTACTGAAATTGAGGACAAGTTGTCTGTTGAAATTGAGGACAAGTTGTCTGTTGAAATAGAACAGATGACCCAGCTAAAAGTGTGTTAGGTGCCTACATAGTTAACTGTTTAACACACGGTATGTATAAAATATATTGTTTACGGTACTCTGGTTTTAATTTTTATTTTTTAAGGGAATTACTCCTCAATTGATACAATACTATAGTATGGCTCACACTCAACTCTAATTCTGAGGCAAAGTGATTTCTCTCCACTAAGAATATAAAGTGGTCGGAAAAAGAGAAGTATTGTTGTTGTGGGTTTAACGCCATTTTTCAGCAACGATAGCTATACATGGCGGTCAGTATAACTGATAGATGTGTGTGTGTGTGTGTGTGTGTGTGTGTGTGATTTAGATTTTTAACGTAGCTTGAACAATTTTTCAGTCATATCGCTACGATGTCTGCAGTGTGACAGTTTATAGTGATGTTTAGCACTGGGGCATCATGCTGCAGACATGTAGCATCATGTCCCACCCAGTCACATTATCCTGACGCCAGACTGACCAGTCCTAACACTAACCTCTTAATGCTGAGCGCAAAAGCGAGGCAGCTGTTAGTACCATTTTAAAGAGTCTTGGGTATGACTTGGCCGGGGTTCGAACCCGCGACCTCCCGCATCCGTATAACTGATAGAGGAATAACACGGGAAAACCTCGGGATGAACCACCAACCCACGGGACGCTACTAGCAAGCTTTTTCACGTACCCACTTGGCCGAACGCGAAACTCCAACACAGGCAGACACAGGCCCCAAAGAAGAAGTGAGTGAAAAGAGGTCAACATTTACAGTGTTCTAACCAATTACTTAAAACTGATGTTTAACTTTATATTTGATACATATAAGTTTAGAAAAGAGAAATACTTACTCTATTTTATGAAAGTTTAGAAAAGAGAAATACTTAATCTATTTTATGAAATTTTATAAAAGAGAAACTCTAGACTTTTTCTTAGCTTGATTCAGCAAAATATTTGCTTGGACTTTATTACCAAAAAAGGACCTGATATAGGTTACAATCAAATCATGTGACAAATATCACTGGTACAAAAGGTTATGATAAAGCATTAAAATGAGTTTTACATTCTTGTTTGAACAGAAAAAGATAAATGTTGGCATTATATGTAGCAAAAGAATAGCTTAGATAGCCCCTCAGGAGACGGGCTGACCGTGACTGGAGGAAAGGTGAATTCAGCTTCACTTTTTATGTGTTTCTGGGACAATATTACAAGGAAAGTGCTAGTGGAACTAGCACGTACCCTGTTGTAAATACGTTTATGATGGCAAAGCAATACTGTTGTAAGTAATATACGCAAAGTGACCTACTTGGACCTACTTTTTAAAAAAAATACTACTTGAATAGTATGAATTAAGACAGAATGAAAACGCTTGTAATTTTATAACTACTTTAAGCAGCATGGTCTTTAGAATCCTTCTTTTTCAAAGTGCTTCAAATCAAGTTTATATTTCATTCTCTGGCTACGTATAATTGAGTGCAAGAACACAAACAAATCTAAATATCTGCCCCCTCCCCCCCCCCAATCACCACTTTCAGGTTCAGGAATGTAGATTTTCCCTGATGTAGCTCGAGGTGACTAATAATGGCAGATGTGGTGTCTCGGTGGATAGCATCCTGGAATCTTGACTGAAAGGATGTGGTGTCTCTGTGGATAGCATCCTGGAATCTTGATTGAAAGGATGTGGTGTCTCTGTGGATAGCATCCTGGAATCTTGATTGAAAGGATGTGGTGTCTCGGCGGTTACGATGTTGGAATCTTGAAAGGATGTGGTGTCTCTGTGGATAACATCCTGGAATCTTGATGGAAAGGATGTGGTGTCTGTGGATAACATCCTGGAATCTTGATTGAAAGGATGTGGTGTCTCAGCGGTTACCATGTTGGAATCTTGAAAGGATGTGGTGTCTCTGTGGATAGCATCCTGGAATCTTGATTGAAAGGATGTGGTGTCTCTGTGGATAGCATCCTGGAATCTCGATTGAAAGTATATGGTGTCTCGGTGGTTAACGTGCTGAAATCTTGACCGAAAGGATTTTGGGTATTGGACCATTTACCCTTGAGGACCCGTGACTATGGCTCAATTAATTTAGAGAGAAAATTGAGAGTAGTTGAGTGTGCACTAAGAGACAAAAGACTAACCTGAAACTGAATTACAATTTAGACAACATTGTTATTAGTTTTATTTTAATGCGGATCGGCAAATGCAAACAGTACCCCAAAATAAAGTAGTAGCAATCCCTACACCTTTGCAGTAAAGCAACTTATTTTGTAAAACAAAAGACATGACACAATGTCGAACAAGCAGTGCATTATTTATACAAAACAATTTACTTTATATCACTGCCGAAATGGTATACATTCCTATACTAAAATTGGGGACAAGTTACCTGGTGAATCAGGGGTTTGGAAAAATGTATCATATGATGATAGAATATGTAACACAGCGCAGTGTAGGTCTTTTGAGACCACGAGTCCAGAATCCTCAGCCTGCAGAAACTAAATGTCCAGCTTAAAGTGTTCTAAGACTACATAGGTGATTATTAAATATAGGTCAGACATATAATATACCGTTTACGGTACTCTCGATTCATGAAGGGGGGTTGTTTTTTTATGGAAAATACAACGTGTATCATCTACCTTTTATGATGGATGTAAGTAAAATCAATTGATATAATAGAGGGTTTGCGTTTAACTCTTAATTTTTGGAGCAAAGTGATTTCTCTCCATTGCAGAATTAGATGAAGTGGTAGGATAAAGGGAAGAAGTGAGTCAAAGAGGTAAACATTTGCATTCTTCTAAACAATCACTTAAAATAAATGTTGTACTTTACATTTTAGACACATAATATAATAAAGAAAACGAAATACTCAGTAAATGTTAAGAAAATACAAAATTTTCCTTAGCTTGATTCACCAAAATTGGTGTTAAACTTGATTGCAAAAGATAAGGTAATGATAGATATCAATGTACACGTCTTCTCATATTCTTATGAAATAAATTTATTACAAATCAGCCTCAAGACTAGTGGAAGGAAAAAAAGTCATTTCAAACAGAAACAGAGTAACTATCTTCTCTTGATTTGGCTTCCGATGCTCGAAATTTCACTTGTTTCTTCAAGGATCTTTTGTGAATTTTCAGCAAGAATCTAGATTGAATTTAATAATATATAATCATTAAATTGACAAACAGTATTATAGTGTAGATTGAACTGACAAAAGACAAAGGTTATTATTATATTTAGAATAAGAAAAGTTTCGACAGGCTGACCTTGACTCGAGAAAAGGTGAAGTCAGCTGCACTTTTTATGTGAATTTTGGCAAAATCAGTGGCACAGTGGTACCCAGCATGGTCCCTGTTGTTGATGTTTATCACAGAATAGCAATACCGTTTCAGTGAAATACATCAAAGTGACCGACATCTTTTTACAACTATTTCAGTAGCACGAGCTATTAAAGCTCGAGAACACTTCCAAATTTATAAATAATGTACGTAGTATGGTCCTTAGAAACCTTTTCCAATGGTCCATCTTTGCTAGACGAGGTTCCGATAATCCTATCTACACCTTGGCGGATCGAACAGCTATATTGGTGCTTTGTCCTAGGGACATTTACTGGATTTCATGTGTTGCCTCCTTATTATGCAATGCCAACTAACCAATAGCATGGTACATTGTACAGCCGCCGAAAACGGTGGTTAAAAAAGGATACTTTGTAAGTTTAACATCAAAAGTATGACTACGTACCAGAGGGAAGCTATTATAGGTGTATTTGAGTGAAAAGTATTTATACAAACACGGACCAACAATGGAAAATTGCTTATTTATGAGTCCATTCAAGTTATGTGCTCCCCTTGTCTCGAGCACGTAGGAACAGTGTTCAAATTTGAACAACTTAATTTTGATTGGATGTGGTGGCTTGCCAATGAAATTCATAGACCCGAAGCACAGAAATATCTGCTCGATATGCCAAGTTGTAGATAGTGTTATTGGAACCTTGGCTAGCAAAGCTGCCGTAGGCCCTGCTATCTAACTTATCTTTCTTTCTGGCTATGTATAAAAGAGTACGAGAACACAATCAAATTCAACCGCCTGACTCCACTTGCCCCAGCGCAGACTCAATAATGTAAACTATCCATGATGCACCCTCACCATTTAGTAAGAGGCTACTAACTGAGGCAGGAGCAGCGATGGTTCAGTGGTTAGCATTCTGGAATCCTGACTAAAGACTGGGGGTTCAAACCCTAACATGAGGCGGATTCTTTGTGTATATCTGTGCAATGTACTCTACATTAATTGCCTCAGCATTAAATAATCTAACAACAAAGTAAATCATTTCTCGTTAGTTTAAATTCACATTTTCTCGTTTTCTTTAATTCTTGGGATAAGGTATCGCATACATGTATATGAGATTCTGCCATTTACACCTGATGAATTCCTGGATACGACCTAATTATTCCTAGAGAGAAACTTTGAGAGTGCACTAAGTGAGAAAAGACTTTTCTGCAAGTGACTTACAATTTCCAAATTATTTATTTTGTCCGTTTTATTTTAATGTGTTTCAACAAATGCAAAAGGTGCTCAACTGCCCCGCAATAAAGTATTAGCTCCACTGTCATCCATGCCAACAGCTTTGCAGTAAATCGAATCCAATTTCAAAAATAAATTCTTATAATAGTACTGGGGTTACTAAAATAAACACAGAACTAAATGGCATGCCTTTATATGCTGATTTTATTTCATTTATTATCTCAGCAAAGCATATCTACTTTCATGGAGGGGGTTTAAGAAGCATGTGCAGGATCAGAGTCCCTGGATGCAATGGCTTCATCCATAGCAGGTCAATGTAAAATGTCATCCTTGTGCTGGGCCAATACATGAGTAATGTAATGCACTGACCATCCGATGAAATGAAGATACAGGACAGCTCTAATTAGCACGTTCTAATACAGGTGTAGTTTGCATATTGTCTGTAAAATTAATACAATTTTACTTAAAATGGCACAAAATAAAATTAATGCATACAGTAGGTAGTATACATAAATAAAGTACATAATAGTTTATATAATTGGAATAAAAGAACATTGGTTTCATCTGCGAACTATGGCGCACAGAGCAGACTTGGATAAAAGGATGGAGGAATATAGCATTTGAGTATCAGACAGCTATATACAAGAAAGACACATTGAAAAATGAAACGGTTAAATTTCCCTGGTGTAGCTTCACATAACTCGTTAGTAGGATTAGACTTTAACTGAAAATTTATTTACAGATCAAGTAATTCATTCTGTTTGTCTTGGTTCCGTTTGACTTAAATTTGTTTGCGAAGTAGTTGAAACAAAACTGAGTTTTACTTAAATTCACATTGCCTGGAAAATACATTATCAATTGTTACTATTTCAATATTTTTTTTCTCATGCGAGTATTGTGGATATCAAGTAAGTTATACGTATACTCCTTAAGTGATAACAGTGTATGCTATTGCAATTTTCTCAAACAAAAATGTGAAATTTGACAGTATACACATTTTTACTTGAATGAGTATAACGTAACAAAAAATTAAGTGTACATAAATGAATATAATTTATTTTTATGACGTATCATAAACAAAAACAGTTAAACCCCGCACCAAATACATATCCGACAAGGAAGATGCAAAATGCATATCCGACAAGACGACGCAAAATACATATCCTACAAGGAATACGCAAAATATATATCCTATAAGGAAGACGCAAATTAAATATCCTACAAGAACGACGCAAAATACATATCCGACAAGGAAGACGCAAAATACATATCCTACAAGGAAGACACAAAATACATATCCGACAAGGAAGACGCAAATTACATATCCGACAAGGAAGACGCAAAATACAAATCCGACAAGGAAGAGTCAAAATACATATCCGACAAGGAAGATGCAAAAAATACATATCCTACAAGGAAGACGCAAAATACATACCCTGCAAGATAGACGCAAAAAATACATATCCTACAAGGCAGACGCAAAATACATATCCTACAAGGAAGACGGAAAGTAATATCCCACAAGGAAGAAACAAGATACATATCTTACAAGGAAGACGGAAAATACATATCCGACATGGAATAAACAATATACATATCTTACATGGAAGGCAGAAAATACATATTCTACAAGGAAGAACCAAGATTCATATCCTACAAGGAAGAGTCAAAATACATATCCTATAAGGAAGAAACCATCTAGGAATGATACTAGTTAGAAATACAACGTCCCTCCCTCTGTTGTTGGCATTCTATTCCTTGATATTGCAAAACAAGTAGTTGGCATTCTATTCTTTGATATCCTTGCATGCCAAGTAGTTGGAATTTTGTTCTTAGATATTCTTGCAAGACAGGTAGTTGGCATTCTATTCTTTGATATCCTTGCAAATAGTTGGCATTCTATTCTTTGATATCCTTGATTAACAAGTAGTTGGCATTCTATTATTTGATATCCTTGCATGTCAGGTAGTAGGCATTCTAAACTTTGATACCCTTGCCTGACAAGTAGTTGGCATTCTATTCCCAGATATCCTTGTATGATGAGTCATTGCCATGATTATTATTCTTTGCTTAAGTTTGCTTAAGTACTTCTCTATGAATACTTGGATCCTAAATTGAATAAATGTGTTATGAATCTACAGTCAATAGTTACTGTTTTTTAAATGAAAAGAATAACTGCATTACTATGGCACATGTACAATAGTAGTACAAGCGATCAATTTTATTTTTATTTTGTCAAACAATACAAATGTTCAGGATTAAATTATGCATACAGAAGTAAAATTTGGTAAGGAAATGGAACAAATGCATAAGGTATGCTCACTCTTCTTTATTATATCACTCAAAGTCAATCAACAAATCTCAAATATAACATTAAGACACTAACTTGTATTCTTTATGAGGGAAATAAGTACAATATAATTCCATAATAGACTACACTGAAAAATACAATACCAAACTTTCCATGATTTTGACAGACATACGAGAAAAAAGTCTTAAAAATCATAACTGTACATTCTATAATTGGCCAAACCGCAAAAGGTAACTAACACAGAAAACATAATTTCAGTGTTAAACTTGTACAACAGCATACCTCTTAGTGTGTGCTAACTACCTCAAAGTGACATAACAATATTCATTCACTTAAATGATTATGAAATATTTGTCTTTTGATAATATCATTTGGGTATGCACAGTCAACTAACATCCAATGGTCAGAATAATTTCTATTGATCAACCAATGAATTGTCACGAATGATGCATGTGGTTTGTTACCAAAGAACACATATTTGTAATGGATAATAGCAGGAGTAGGTTGCACTCCTTGGTGTAAAACAAAGATTGTTGAATTTTCATTAATGTGGCTTTTTGTGGGACTTTTGATTACACATGAATTGTCCAAGCTACCTTTTTGAAGAAAAGCTGGCGACACAAGACTTGCATGTCTATCTGTCCTTTCATCCATCACACCTTCTCTTCTGCTCTGCAACTTTAAAGTTATGTTCAATTATTTGATGAAACTTTGTATACTTATACATCATCACAAGATGGCGTGTCACATACCACACTGGCGGTAGGATGGAAATTTCCAAGGGAAAGAGAGTTGCTCAATGTTTTAGTTCTCAACACACTTTCTATTCTGCTCTATAATTTCAAAGCCATCTGAGACAAAAGGTTGAAACTTGGTATAGTTATTTATCATCACTAACTTGTGTGCCGATATCAATATGTGTGCCTGTACCATACTGGTGTTGTTGGGCATATCTTCAAGGTCAAGGTTATAGCTAAATATTTTAAGTCATTGCCATACTTTCCCTTCCACTCTAAAATTTTAAAGCCATTTGAGATTAAGGGATTAAACCTGCCATGCTTGTAGACCATCATTAGGTTTGTCGTTTCCCATTTTGAGTGCTACTTCAAGGTCAAGGACATAATATATTACTTTCCTATCACATAGTCTCATTTGTGCTTTAACTTATTTATTGTTTGTTGTTGTTGTTGTTGTTGTAGGGTTTAACGCCATTTTTCAGCACAAGATAGGCTATACATGGCAGCCAGCATTAATGGTGGAGAAAGAACCCTGGAAAACCCCGGAAAGTACCACTGACCTACGAGAAGCTACTGGCAGGCTTTCTCACGTACCCACGTTAGCCAAGCTTGAAACTTGAACCCACGCAAACAGAGGTGAGATGGCTTTAGACCACTCTGCCACTTGTATTTATTGTTTGAGATTAAATGATAAAACCTGGTACACTTGTATTATCATCACTAGAAAGTGCTGCATACCAGATTGGGTGTCCTATCCTCATGTCAGTGGTCAATGTTTAAGCTAAGTCCTTCTACAATAAAAACATTAATCTTAAGCAATAGCACTTGGCGTAAGGAAGAAGTCTACTGGTAACTATGTTGGTGTCAAAGGGCAAAAGGTCAATGTCACTATTGCTGAAGCAAGTAAAAATGACTTTAACATAATAATTTCATTCTTAACCACATAACCTGACGAAGTCTGTGAAGGGTTTAAACTTGAAGTATGGAAGGGACCTGGTAACTTTAGGTTCAAAGTTCAATGTCATTGTTGCAACATAAAGATTCTGCATAATTACTTTTGTTCTGAAGCAAGTTCCTTGATTAGACTTGGTAGATGGCTTGTACTTGCGATAATACAGAAACCAATAGATTCTAGGGTGAAATTCTAATTATAAATAAGGTTTCTGAGCAGTGAGTTAAATGTTTTAAGAGTCTACAGTGTTAACAGCCTACATAAGGCACTATTAAACACGTGGCATATAATGTGCCATTTACAGTACTGTTATTTTTACAAGTTTAGGGTGTAATCTTTTTATTCTGGCTCACAATAACAAAGCAGACTATAGTGTATTATCATGAAATAACTTTATAAGGTAAGGGTACAAATGACTTTTCATCTCAGAAGGATGTGTATATATATATGTATATGCATGTATTTGTTGATACGCAATACCCTCAAATATATCAGGATTCCAGTTACTAAAGCATGAAAACTTTCATGTGACTTCTCCAAACTGACTAAACAGAATTTGACTATATTTAATAGAAAACATCCTAGAATTAAGAAATTTAAAGTCTGTACAGATGAGGATTATCTTCCATTCATTATGACCACATACTAAATACAGAAAAAAACTTTAAACAACTTCTCCAAAATAACTTATGAATAGAAATTTATTAAATTTGACAGAAAACAGCTTTGCATAAAGTTCTTTCAAGTTTGTACAAAATCTGCCATCAAATGTGGCCATCAACAGAAGATCTTTATACAATGTTTTCTCCAAAATCATTAAACAGGTTTTGCCAAAACAAAATACATCTTGGCTGATGCTCTACAGGGTGAAAAGAATTTCTGGAAATTCAATTTAAGAGTACTTCATCCTTTTAACTGCTAAATTTTGAAACCATCTCTGAGAATCTACTGTAATAACAAAATTTTCAAATTAGCTGCTGTGTTTGACATATTGGTATCAGATCAGCACCGTTTTCATTTAAGACCAAGTAGACATCATTAAAAGTAATTTGGTGAAACCCCATGTCAATATGACCATCCATTCAGAAGTAGAGAAGGCAAGATTTTCAGACAGAAGTGTCTGATGCACCATTTTTACTGAGGTCCAATTAGGAATTATAATGCTACTGGTGAAAACCCGGTTGTTATAGCCATAGATTTCATCAAAGTAGAGATATAAAATTTTCAATATGGCCACCATGGTGGCCATATTGAGGGTTAAGTTCTGATATTTTCATTTAGAACCAACCAGACACCACAAGAATTCTTCTGATGACACCCCTCCCACCCCCGACCCAACTGCACCATGTCAAAATGACTTTCCATTTAAGAGGAATAGCAATAATAAGATTTTCAAGATGGTCACAGTAGATGCTAGTTTAGCACCATTTTAATTTGGACCAAAAAGGCATTGTAAGAAGTCTTCTGGTGGACCCCGGATACATCTGTTTTTGGAGGAGTTATATCAACATGAATTTAATGATGGCTGCCATGGTGGCCATACTGGATATCAGATCTGCACCATTTCCACTCAGAACCAACTAAAGCACAATATTGATATGACCAGCCATCTACATGTAAGAGAGATAGTGGTAGCCATATTGGAGGTTCGGCTCATTTATAATCCAGTAGCATAAGACATTTTTCGAGAAAACATCATGTTGATATGATTAATTCAGGAGAAGCAGTGATAATGAAATTTTCAAGATGGCAACTGTGGTGTCTCAGTGGGACCATTTTCATTTAGGACCAACTAGACATCATAGAAAGTACTTTAGCAAAAGCCCCATGTTGATATGACCATTGATTCAGGAGGAAGAGATAACAAGATTCTCAAAATGACAGTAGTGGCAGCCATAATGGATGTTTGCGAGCAATACCACTTTTCTTTAGGACCAAGTATACATGATAAAAAGTTTTCTCATGAAACCTTATATCACTATGACTTTCTATTCATGAGGAGTAGCAATAACAAGATTATCAAGATGGCTTGCATAGTAGCCATAATGAATGTCAGATCAGCACCATCATCATTTAGTAACAACTAGATATCATAAGAAGTCTTTAAGTGTAAACACCATGTTGGTATGACCAAACATGGTCAGTTCATTATCCTGGAAAGAATGCTTGGCAATTATTTCTGGGACATCCAACACTACCTGTATGGATGAAAATTTATTTTGGAAACCAATCACAAACCACTCTCATATTTAGTTAAAGCAAATTTGAAAAATGGACGTTTAATGTCATTATTTCTTCAACAGTACTAGGTCCAAGTGCAGTATATTAAGGGTAGCAAGAATGTAGGGGTCAATTGTTCAAGTAGACTGCGTAGGTGTGAGGTGACGTAGAGACAGTGATTTGGGATACATCTCCAAAATTCTGGGGTAAAGATTAAGTTTTGTTTATCAAAATGACCAAAGGTTTTAAATGCTGCAGAAAGTGTTTGTACTCTAAACATTTGTTATATGCTGAAACTTTGCAGAGATCAGTATATTAAGGGGAATTTAAAATTTTCCAAATGTTTTTATAATGGTTAGATAAATCTGAGATCTGACTGGGCAGTTAATGGTTTGGTGTGTGTTTCTCATGTGAAGTCTCATGTTTTAAAAGTTACTTACACAGCAAAATCAAGCAGTCCAGTTTTTGTGAAAGGTCTGTGACTTTGGGGTGGGTGATATCTTTTGTAAAGGTTGTCCAAGGGATGTGTAGTTGAAAAGAGAACAAACATCAACACTAGAAGATACCATGTCTTAATTTCATACATAATTTTTCTTTGATACTAGTCTTTTGATATAGGTTTGAACTAATTTTTCAATGATATGTGAATCATTTATGCCAATAATTGATCAGTATTAGGTTTGAAGTATGTTTTCTGCTGAGGAACTGTTAGTGCATTATAAGCTAAAAAGTTAATTTTGTTTGATTGATTCATTTAACAAGGATGTGAAGTCACATTGGAGCAGTGGATGTGGGATGTTGGTAATTTACTGATTAGTCATATGTGTGCATGTGCCTGACTTTTAACAATAGTTCACTGCAGGGGCTGAATTTTGTCATTAAGCAAGAATATACTATGCTGTCTATCAATCTGAAACGATTGCTAGTTCTATTGGAGAAACACATTAACTTTCCAACACTGTTACTTGTCTTTGGAAAGATAGAAACTCAATTGTATGTAGACCAGTACAACACTGTATTTGAAGCAAGGTTATAACTTCAAGCCAATTAGCAGTGGAGTGTTTGTTATGACATGTGATACAAGCTATTCTGATTGGAGTGGAATGTATGTTCAGTTCAGGTAGTAGGGAGTGAACAAAGAATCAGGACGCATTTATTTTATCATGAAAATAACTTCCATGACCAACAATAAGAGACTGAGCAGTCAGTATAAGAGTGTTCCAGTTGAAGTTGACCCAAACTGACAAGCTATGTTGATTCTGGAGCATGAACAGTTATGAGGTTATGAAAGACATTCTGGACAATTAAAGTTCAAAACACTCACTCAATTTTGTGATGAAATTTGCCATATCGATATAAACAAAACTGCTAATTGCACTGCAGAACTTTGAGTTAATTGATATTTCTTTCCTTTTTCTTTTCTGGTAGAGGTGCATCCTACCATTGGTATTGTAGAGTTTTATTTTGTTTTATCAAATTAATTCAACAGCTTGTGCTGTTCTCTTCCAAATCTCTGCTCAGATCTCCATTTATTCCATCCATTTCATTATTTAATTGTATTCATATTCATTCAGTCTGGGCTATAACCCCGTGGTCGATCATCCTCTAGGCATCAATAACCGCCAAAAGGCCACAACATTTGCACAAGCTTACAGAAAATTGCTGTAAGCTTGCACAATCATAAATATTGTAATGAACAAGTTTATGCAAACTTGCACAAATCTAAATTATGTCATGAACAAGCTTGCATGGCCAAACAAGCTTCAGCAAACCAGTCAAGCAGAAAACAGGCTTGTGCAAGCTATCAAATTCTGTGCAAGCTTATGCAAGGTTCATTGCTGTAAACATATTGCATGCAAAAATGACATTACAGGCAATTCAAGAATCAGTTGCATTAGAAAAGAGGTTGCATGTAATATAAATCTGAAATTAATGGAACAAATTTCAACTATTACTGAAATAGATTTATTAACAGAAAACCACATAATTTGAAACAGCCTTCTTTCAAGTAAAACTTTTAAAACTGAGTTAAGAAAATAAAACTTGTATAAAAAAATTCAAATAGCAACCAAACAATAAAAATCAAACAAATATATACATTCTCTCACAGGTTTGCAAAACCAATTTCCAATCATGATCTTTCACTATGAATATTGTCAACATAATTAAAGCAAGTTGATGCAATCATGATACAAAAACAAAACTTCTTTGATTGATACTTTAGTGCACTTCTTGCAGTGGCACATTTCTGTTTTATTACATCACTGAATGGCATCATAGAGGCATTGTTCATCATCTGTCTTTTTATAAACTTACATTCTTTTTGTTACCTGCACACTTTGTGTGAAGTGCACTGGGACTTGCCAGAATCTCTAATCATGAAGAAAATATCCAGGAAAGCAATTGCCAGTTTCTTAGGATTACCACTAGCTTTATAGCTGGATTTGGGACAGCTGGGCCTGGGTATGATAAACCTCAATGCCCGCTACAAACCTGATCTTTAGATTTCCATTGCTCTGAAAAGTATTTTGAAACAAAATAAAAATTTTGTTTTTAACATTTAAACTTTATTTATTTAATAATAATTGCTAAACAAGTCTTCACCATTTACAAATTATTCTCATTGATTAGTGCTTGTGTGCTTCATGTAAGAACCCCATTTGTCAGGTTGGGTGATCATGCCGAATACAGTAGAATAATGTGTAACTTTTCTTACAAATTCAGTCATGTAAAAAAAAGATAATTCTGTCTCATCTTTGGTCACATTCAGCAAATTTAGTAATCTTACATGAAGAACAAAATATGAACTCATTATTAAACTTATAACTTTTGGCACCTTCTCTTTGTGAAATCTAAGTCCCAAATGTAATTTTTACCATTGAATACATACAAAATTTGTTTCTAGACAAATATATTCAATGGCATTGATTTTGAGCAGGAATCCTTATCATCATATGTGTTCTCCTGCATCTGATTATGGCTGCTAGTGAGCTCTGTTTAAGGTTGAAGTTGACTGAATGGGAGTCGAACTGGCTTTGGACAAACTGAAGGTGAAGGTCAGTATGCAACAGTCTGGAAAATGATATCATTCTTCTTCTTCATGTTTGTTAAATTACTCTTGGAAAAAATGTAACCAACAAGATTTTTCTTCCTCTTGCAGCAAGATATTTGTATTGTCATAATTAAATTTGCTTCACACACACACACTCGTAATGTAAATAGGCAATTGTTTTACCTAACAAAAGTAATGATTTTCAATTAGATCAGATGCAAGTGCAACCCTGTGTCAATGTAACTCCTGTTAGGGGCTGTAGCCATAACAAGATTTTTATTATGGATACTACGGCAGCAAAACTGGATGTCACTTCTTCACCATTTTCATGTAGGACTAACTGGAATTTATAAGAAGCCTTTTAGTAAATACCACATGCTAGTATGGCAATCCATTCAGGACAGGTAGTGGTAGCAATTTGCAAAATGGCTGATGTGATGACCACTTCTGATGTCCGAGCAGAATCACTTTTATTTAAGACTAACTAGACAGTGGGATTAATGTGTTTGTGCATAAAGTTTTGATTGCAATCCTCCAAGAATTTTGAAGAAGCAGCAATAACAAACTTGTGCTAACAGACAGGTGACTGACAAAAACCATCCTATACGCTCATCTTGTCTAGGACCAGTACAGCTATAACCTGCTGAAATGAATTTGACCAACTTGGACACAAAAAATGTCCTGGCATATGGGTAATTCAATAATTTGCCATCAGATATGAATTGTGATTTAAAAAAAAACAAAACAGTGAAACCTTATCATTATTGTAATATAGTTAATCAAAAGCACTGGAAGATGTTGTAATGGGAAGAATCCTACCTACCATAATTTCTTGACCAACTATTCACGTAACTCTTAAACAGATGTTAGCCAGGTGCACAGTATCATGCTCACCTGGGCCTCTTGTATTTAAGATGATTTCCCCTACAAAAGTGTTGATTCTTGCGAAATCCAATGCAATGAACTATTTTTAGTTTCATTTCCAAAATCATGGTTGCCACAAGACTGATAGAACCTTGTAACAACAATTAGGGTATATTATACCAGTCTCTGAGTGGTAGAACCCCTAGCAATGGTGTAGCTTCTATAGCAACCAAATATAAACCTGTTTCTGACTTCATCAGAATGGCTTTGATTAAATGTTTTAAGAATGTTGACATTTACAAGTTAAATAACTAACTGGAGGATTGAGGTAAGGCACTAAATTAAAAGATATTACTATAATTAATTACATATGGAAATAACATTTTGGCATATTTAAAGACTATCTTATTCTTAATTGCTGTGTGCTTAAATCATCAGGTGACCATACTGTGTGCTAGATGGGAAACATTTCCATTTACAAAGAACTGTTTATTATAAGACATCATGTCACTATGATGAATTGATTTAAGAGGAGTAACAAAAAGATTTTCGAGATGACTATCAGAGCAGCTTTACTGTATTTAAAATTTGCATCATTTCCATTTATAACCAACATTACATCATCAGAGGTGCTTTAAGAAAACATATCAACAGGACCAACAGTTCTAGATGAGGAGCAAGAAGTCGTTTGGTGAAAACATCATGTCAATGTGGCTGTCTGTTCAAAAGAAGTTGTACAAACATGATTTTCATGATAGCTACTAAGGTAGCAATATTGGGTATCAAACTGGCATCATTGTCATTTATGACCAACTAGACTCCATCAAACCCATGTCAATAGGACTTCAGAAGAAGCTGTGATAAAAAAAGTATTTTAAAACATGTCTGCCATGATGGCCATACTGGATCTCATATCAGCAATATTTTCATTTATGAACAACCAGACTTCATAACTAGTCTTTTGGCAGCCATATTCAATTTCAGAAGGGTGCGATGTACACTTAGGACCAACTAAGCCTTGTTAAGTCTGTTGGTAATCCTCTCAGTAGTTTAGGACTAAAGGGTCTCACACCAACTTCACTGGTCCCTGATACTAATGTATAACGCAAAGCTGCAAATATTTTAAGGTTTAAACATTTTAAATTTCCACTCAAAAGTTTTTTTTCCATTTAAGGTGAATGAGACCTCACTTGCTAGGCAAGTTTTAAAATTTTACAAGAACTCACTCACTAGAGAAGTATTGTTTGACACTTGATAAAATGCAATAAACATACTAGATTTTGACATCTAAATGTAAGGTATATGCACATTAAAAGCTCTGGAAAGAACCATAAAGCCATGGGAAGCTATTGGCAAACTTTCTCACATACCCACAATGGTTGAGTTGAGACTTGGACAGAGGTGAAATGTGTGTGAGATCTGTAATGGCTAACACTTTTGACCACTTGACCACATGAGGCCCCCATTCATTCAGGAGAATTAATCAATAGCTGAAGTTCCTTTCTATCAAACCTCAATTCTGCAAACTTTGTGATCATCAGCTCAGGATGGAGACAAGAAGTGATAATTTATCAAGAGTTTTGACATGTATCTCAACAATATCTCATGTCTCATTTATCTACATTTTTAGTTCTCAGAACATGGATGACTTTCTTTACCTATCTTCCTTTATATTTCTTCTGCGGAAGAATACTGGTTTATGGAAAAAGCATCCTAAAGGCTGGTGGAAACTTTACCTATCATGGCATTCTGGACAGATGCTGCAGTCTCCATCCTGATGGTTTCCTCTCATGGAAAATTGGGAGGGAGTCTATAATAAGCCTTAGTTTCCAGCAATTTTGGTAGCAAAAGAAATCGGAGATTAGAAAGCTAGCTACCAGATGTTTTGTACCCACCCTTCTGTGCTGTTCTGAAGAAGGGTGTGCACCTCTTCTATTAGTTTGATTATATTTAACTGCTTGAACAAGATGGGAGTCCTTGAGAGAGGACAGTTCTGTGAAGCACAGATATAAACATGCTTTACTATGGAAAAGAGCAACCAATCTTCAGTGATACCCAATCAAGCCTTTGGAAAGAAAGGTAATCTGGTTTTAAAGGAAGAGGAGAGGAATGCACTGCATTTTTAAGTAAGGAATCCCTAGGTTTGTGCCCCTACCTGGTAAAGGGGAATGACTCAGGGGATGTTACACCTTGCCTTTCCAGCCTCTCCATCTCATGGACAAGCAATGTAGAGGGGGATTAATGATGGTTTCCTCCTGGACTACTGCAGTTTTATGCTCTCTTGGAATGTGGACTGTCCTATGGCTTGATCATGCAGAATTTACTTCCTGGCCAGTTTAGACGAGTACAGATAAATGCATAACTGATACGAAAACGAATTCAAGGTTGACTAATCCTACATGACACTGAATACTGTTATCAACCATAAATTATCTGGTAACATGTCAGCTGGAGTTCAAATTAGTCCACTTTTCTGGAGCCAGCAGTCAGCATTTTCTGAGGATTCCATCATTATTTTTAAGCATATATAATACTTAAAACCTGTAAAGTATGTTTTAGTGCAGGCAGTGGCAGGGGTTGATGGTTTCAAAATGCCTGTGTGGGTTGAGAGGCATGTTGGAGGGGCAGTTCCTGAGCTGCCTTACTCTGAACTTTATCAATTTTCCTCCAAAGAGTTATGGTGACCCAAATGGGGTCATATGTAAAGTCAGGGTATGATGAGGTTTGAGTGACATGGACCACAGACATGTGTCACATCAGGTCTAATTTGACCAAAGCTATCAACGCATTGGGCCATGGAATGGTGAGCTGCATGATAAATGACTAGCAATCCTGGCCACTGCCTCATTGCTAGATCTCTCACAAGCTGGAAAATTGCCAGTGAGGCTGAATATAATACTGAAGACATAGCAGCTATGTTCCTAACTAACTTTGACGTGGTATGAAATACATTTTTGTCCACTTTATAAAACAGTGATGCAGACATGTGAACTGCTGGTAGATTTTTGTAAAGGGCTGGGAGATCAGTCCTGAAGGTCTCCAAGTGTATTTCATACCTGCAAGATGAGAATATTGCTGGTACTTGGCTTTCTTAAAAGAAAGCCTTAGAATTCCCCAGGTCACCAAATCTACCCGAGAGCCAATCATTGATCTCCTTAATTTTAGCCAGCTGGGGAAGGAGCCAAAAGGATGGCATGTCTCTTCCTCTTTGTCCAAACATACATATGCTTTAACTTTTCAAGTCTTGAGTAGCGGTAGGAGGTGGAGGGCATTTTGAAGTTGCCAACACACTATAAATTTAATTGACTGCAGCCTTGAAGCTAAACTGAGTTAGTTCCATGGTGGGATCTAAGTTCACCTGATTCTATGCAGGTTCAAAGTGCATTTGAAATCTTTGAGAAAAGTTATGTTATTTCTCTAAGATAAACACATACATACACATATATACATGAATCAAAGAGCAAGATCAGACAACTTTAATGAGGGGTTTTCAATGTAATTTCTTTTCTCTCTCAAATTCTAAGCATCCCGGTCAACACTTAATTAGGTTCTCAAAATTACACTTGCGAACATAGCTGTTACGATAGATTGACACAATTAAGATTAATTACAAGAGGACACATTGCATTTATAATGATTACACTTAAAATGAACTAAAAGAGAGAACTAGAACACAAATTTCAATTGATAAAAAAAATAATTTAATTGGTATTTATTTATTAAGGTACTACCTCCACGTTGAATATCATTATTACCGTGTACTAATAATGTCATTTGGAAAGAAAATGTAACAAGTTTTATGACTTCTTTTTAAAGTTGATATTTCACAATGTTAATTAAAATGCCCAGGTCCGATATACTGTTTTTGACGATTAAATGAGCGATATATCTAAGTTTCCATTACCATGTTAGATCGTAATTTTCTTCAAGTTCAAGAAATAGAGATCTTATTTTGGTATTTCCTGGTTTAGAAAATGGGATCCATGCCTGACCCTGCATTATAAGCGGGTTTGCGAGTTATCAAGGCACAAGTTTTCGAGGGAATGGTGTATAATGACAACAACATACATCATTTCTTAAACAACAATTTTCAATTGGAAGTAGTTGTAATAATTAGACATTATTGGGGCTACAACCACTATCAATTTACTGTCTCCCATTGGCAGTCACCACGACTTTTCAAGCCATTCTATTAGCATATATTTCCATAACTATTAACATGTACACATTTCAAACTAGTCAGAAAATGGAGAAAGCAAACCTGTAAATGATTGGTACAAGAAAGCTAATCCTTCAATGGTTATTCCCATTATAGTCACTGCAATACTGGAGAGAATTATCATTTACGTTTTTCACTGATGGAACTACTTCTCTGGTAAGAACATACTTACCTCCCCTTCCATTTACTACTTTTTTTCCCATCTACATGTCACTGTCTTGTCTATGGCATCAGCAACCAAATTCAAAATGGAAAAAACTTATTATTTATATTTAATTATCTATTTATTTTATGCTAGGCAATATATTACTGAATTTTCTAATAGAAATAATTTTGATAAGCTGGTGGAGTAAATTTATATTTTTGCACTGATGGAACTACTTTGGTCATAACAAACTTAACTCCCATTTCATTTTGTACTGCTTTTCCCCATCTACATGTCACTTTCATGTCTCGGGCATCTGCAACCAAAATTAGAATGGAAAAACTAAGCACAGACAAAATTGCAGTAGAACTATTACTGTCAGATGTAGTAAGTGATGACGAAAATCTTCAAGAAATTGATTTTCAAATTATTCAGCTAAAACATTCCTTTCAATGTGATATTTAAGAAAGCTAGTGCTCCTGAAGCTGATGCCTACTTGCTGGAAGAACAGGCAAATATCAACATGAAGAAAGAAACTGAAAGCGACTTCAAATTGTTTGCAACTTTTCTTCAGAGTGAAGGGGAAACAAGATTCCCAGTTTATTTCTCCATCATTGATGACTGCAACTGGAGAGAGTAGACCTTTCCTAGGGAAATGCTGGCTTGATCTTTCACAAGGTATTCAAAAGATTAGGAATGAGGTTCTCATACCGAGTATAGGAAAGAACAGAATCCTTGATCTTGACTTATGGCTAGACATTCAATTGATATTTTCTTGAATAAAAACTGTATAACAGTTAAAGGGGAATATATTCTATGTTTTCTGTATAGAACTAAAATGGAGCCCATCTGTAGTCACATTTCAGCCTCCGATGATATTATATTCCTCCCAATAGAGAAATTATTTTCCTTAGAAAATTTATTGACCCAGTTTTTAAAGAAACAACTGCTTTAATGGAACCAACACCAAACTTCATGCAAAACATGAAGTATTGTTGTCTAAAACTGTTGTTAATCTTACTTTGGGTACTGTACCTTTGCTGTTTCTAAATATTATTGACAAGGGGTATAAACTTCACAAAAACACTGTAGTGGCCACAGTTGATGTGGTCAAGTTGGGTACTGAACAACAATCTAATGTAAATGAGGTCAAGGTAAAAACAAAATCTTGCATAGGTGAAAACAAAGTACTCGAACATTTAGACTCATTGTTCCAGGAATCCTGTATGGAATTAAATGAAACTGAACACGGAGCTCTTAAAGAACTGCTAATGGAATATCAGTACACTTTATCAAGATCAACCAATGACACAGGTTTAACAGATCAAGTTGAACATCATGTTAATACAGATGATTCGCTGCCTATTAGGCAGCAACAAAGAAGGGTTCCATTAGCTTGTATGAAAAAAGTAGGAATGAAATTGAAAATATCGCAGCAAAAGGGGAAAGAAAGATAATAGTTTGGGATTTTGCATTCATTATAGAAAACTTAAAGATTTTACAATAAAAGATAGTCACCATCTTCCAAGACTTGATAGTACCCTGGATGCTCTGTATAGATCAAAGTGGTTCTCCACTCTTAACCTAAAAAGTGGTTATTGGTAAGTTAAGGCTTCTCATGAAGACATACCAAAAACCATTTTCTCTATACCTGGCGATGGACTATGGCAATTTGTTACAATGCCATATGGATTGTGTGCAGCACTGGCAACATTTCAAAAGTTGATGGAAAAGGCCTTTTCAAAGCTATCTTGGAAAATATGTCTCCTTGGTGATATTATAGTCTTCTCTAATATTTTTGATAAGCATGCAGAAAATCTGCAACAAGTTTTTGAAAGTCTTAAGAAAGCAAACCTTAAGATGAAACCCAAGAAATGTGCTTTGTTTAGAAAGACTATCCTTCTTGGGGCATATTGTAAGCAAGAATGGCATTGCTAGTAATCCTGATGAAACTGACACTGTCAACAACTGGCCAACACCCAGAAATGGATAGAGATTAGACAATTCTTAGGCCTATTCATATTACAGAAAGTGTATCTATAGATCTGCTGATATAGCAAGACCTTAACACAAACTTACAGAGCAGAGTCAAAGACTTATCTGGACTGAAGACTGTCAGACTGCCTTTGACAAACTCAAGAGGGCCCTAACAAGTTCTCCAGTACTGGCATATCCTACACCTGATGACTTGTTTGTACCGGACACTGATGCATCTAATTTACAGAGCTGTCAACCCTCCACACTCACAATCAGTGAAAAGAGGGATAAAAATTAGTTAATTTTGAGCACAATAAGTAAAACGTTATACCATGACACCAGCTCCATCCACCTTGATGGTCAGTACTTCATTAAATGAAGCTCCCAAAATAAAACCAAAACATATTATTTACACTTATTACAAGTGCAAATTTATGTGCAGCCAAATTTACTGATATACAAAAACTTTACACTATTTGTCATGATATGATGCTGTGGCAGACTTGAACATTCTCAATTCGGCTATGGTAACTTTTTTTTCAAAACGGTTCAGGCTTCTTGCCTGCTGGTTAATTTTAGTGACTAGAATTGTTGCAAATTTGCAGCACTTAATGAGGCACTAAAGTTTGTCTTATTTTTCCTCACAACAGGAAATAATCTTTCATTGTCACTGTCGATGATCTCCAACTGAGAAAGGGAGGTTATGTTCAACAAGAAACTCACAAAAATGCTTCAGCATCGATAGCATGCAAGACTTGAGTAGGTGGCTTAAAATACTCCAAAGCTGAAATCTGCTGGGTGCTCTTCATTTTTCTAATATCTATGTGTTTTTTGCAAGCTGTGTATTGTTCTGCCACATGCCCACAGGGGCTCGTATCGTCGCGTACAATTTATCTGTCATACATGTACTATGCAATAATATTATTATGTAGTACATGTATGACAAGTAAATTGTAAGAAACGATATGCGAGTTTGTGCACACTCCTAATTCTAAAATTCATGGCATACTACTGTACGGAAAGCATATGTATATTGATGTTTGATGGCTGAATGAAAGGCCAATTAATGGTTTACTCCAACCTGTATTTCACTTTTTGTGGAATACATATCTTTTTCCGTGGAGGTGAAAACATTTGAACTGTTGTGTAGCTTAATTACGAAATAGTATTAATCCATAAGATGAAACATCGAACGATTAATGATTAGAGGTGTCAGCGCATGCACGGAAAAATATAAACTCAGCAAATTATAACACATGCTAATCTTTCAATAACTCAAAAATTCCTTCATCAGGTGTTTGTTTAAAAAAAAAGATACTGTTGCTACGAGTATGTACATGTGCCATTTAAAACAAAAAAATCAGTTGGGGCCTGGTTTTCTTCACGAGTATTTGTAAAACTTCTGTTCTAAATATAGATTTTATCCTTTACAATGCTTGGCAAACTGTAACGATTGGATATAGTTCTACTAACATTGCGACTAGCAATACAGGACCATTATGGGTATCAGTGATCACTGCTGCTATTTTGACTAGCACTTAATGGGATAAAAATATATTTCAGTCATGATTTAAGCCGACTGAGAATTCGGGAATTCATTATTTTTTTGCAAGCAGTGTGAATCCATGAATCGCTATCTCGAGTCGTGAAATTCATGCCAAAATCATTAGGGTTGGCAGGTCTGAATACAGGTCTGGGTGCCGTATTGTCACAAGTACAAAATGGAGTGGAAATGGTTATATGCTATTATGGTAAAACTTTTTGCAGGACTGAAAGGAAGTACTGTGTGATTCATTGAAACTGTTAGTCACTGTAAGTTCAATAAAGCATTTACATGCATATTTGTATGGAAGATATTTTAAAGTTAGAAAACAGATCATGGCTCCCTAACCTTGCTGTTAACATTTAAATATCCAGAAGTTCAGGTTTCTCATTGGATTGAATCTGTCTTCCCTACAGTGCTGACCATATTCATAACAATGCTAATGCATTATCTCATAGACCTTATCTAAGTCTGGAGTGTAATCATTATACCTGTGCAGATGCAGATAATCAAAAATCAGAACAGTCAGGTTCTTCTCAATGCTAAATGCTACATATCAGGTCCCAGGATTCGCATTCAAGCACTAAGGATACTGGCTATGAAAATGCTGAAATAATAAATGACAGAACAGAGAATAACAAAAATCTCTGTAGAATAAATAATAACACTAAATGTTTACAAAAACAAGATCCAGTACTAAAAAAGGTGATTCCGTGGCTAAATAGTGGTGTGAGACCCGCATGGCCAGAGATTTCCCACTTATTTGAAAGTGCTAAAATTACTGGACAAGATTGGACTCCTTGGAAATATACTATGTCATATGTGGAACACTTGTCTATGGAGACTACCAACAGTTTATTCCCCAAAATTTAGAAGATCTTGTTTTGAAGCAGTTACACAACAGTGTAACAGACGATCATTTCGTAGTCAAGAAAACCATTTCAAATTTTAGAGAAAATACTTCTGGCTACACATGAGCAAAGATAGAAAAGACTGGTGTAATGTTTATGACCAATGTGTCTCCAAGAAACCACCTTATAAAAAAGGAAATGGGCCCATGAAATCCTATAGTGTAGGAGCCTCTATGGAAAGATGGGCAACTGACGTGCTTGCACCTTTACTCAAATAAAGGGAATTTATATTATTGGTGGTTGCCAATTATTTGACATAATGGATTGATGATAACCCCATCAGGAATCAAGAAGCAATAATTGTTGCACAGAAATTTGTTGAAAGAATGATCACTATTTTTGGCACCCCCAGTTACATTCTGACCAAGGTTCTAAATTTGAATCAGAAGTATTTCAAGAAGTTTGTAAAATACCTGGAACAGAGAAAACCCAAACCACCCCATACTAACCTCAATCTGATGGCATGGTAGAAAAGGCAAATAGAACAACTGAATCAAGTCTTTTGGCTTTTGTTTCAAAGAATAATAGTGACTGGGATGAACATATTTACCTTATCATGATGGCATATATTTCAGCAGAGCATGAATCAACAGGTGTATCTCCCTGTAAGATGGTTTTTGGCTGAAACATAAATTTACCAGTAGATCTTGTTCTATGCAGAGTTGAAACTGGAATAGAAAACATAAAAACTGATTATACATTTGGATTAACAAAGGAAATTAAAGACAATACATGCATGAGCATGGGAAGAGATTAAACTTTCTTCAGAACAAATGAGAAAAGATGACAGAAATATCCAGCTAAATCCCTATGAAAAGGGAGATTTTGTGTGATTGTATAATGTACTGTACAAACAAAAGGCAGGGGTAAAAAAATGACACTGTCCACTGGAAGGTCCACTTCTCATAATACAAAAGATAAATGTTACCTTTTGGATCCAGAAAACTGCAAAATCAAAACCTAAATGGTAATGCATCACAACTTACTTAAACCTTACAGAGGAGACAACAAATCAATTAATTAAATGAATTAACAAAATAATTATTTCCTATCACAATTCACTTAAACCTTACAGAGAAGACAACAAATCAATTAATTAAATGAATTAACAAAATAATTATTTCCTGTACATGTAGTAGTATTCTTCTTAAGCTCCATCTTATTTCACATTTTACTTCTAGATTACAAGGTTCAAATGTATTGTATGTTGAGACCTGGAATTCACCATGCTTGTGAAAGGCATATTTCCACTGCACACTCTGGATTTGGATACAGGTGCAGCATATGCAAGGCAGTTTGTTCAAGGTATGACACTATGACACTAATCATGTACAGGGGACACTATGAGCCTTGTCAAGAGACCCAATATGTATGGCTGGGAGGAAGACTTTATTAGAAAATGCAGACAGTATGTCCAGTTCATTAAAAGACTTTATTAGAAAATGCAGACAGTATGTCCAATTCATTAAAAGAGAACCTGTAACACCTGTAGACAAATTGGAAGCCTTCAGAGGGGGGCCCCCGTGTGTCATAGAAAAACCAGCCAAAGAAACCTTCCTGCCAATGAGAAACCATCAAATGAGGAGGCAGGAAGATTTAATACTCTTATGCAGATCAACACAGCCAAACAGAACATACAACAGAAGTAGTAGTGTTGACAACAGCCATCAATCAGGAACAATCTAATATGACCATAGCAATAACATCCAACTCCAAGCGCATGAGCAACACTCAAAAACAAATGCCTGTGTCCAATATGCATGTATCCAAACCAATGGCTGCTGCAACATCAGATACTATTCATCAGTCCCGGAACTGGTGTCTATGGGAGATGCTGACAAAATCCCCAAATATTATTCCTTCTATTTCATCTTTATCCTCTTCTTCTTCTTTATCTGAAAGAAATAGGCTCAATGCAACTGCTGCTGGTGTATGTGTGCAAGACACCCTTTCATTACCCACTGAACAAGAAACAACCAGGATGAAATCCCTCTGGAACAGAAACCATATGGAGTGCAATCCTCCTCCCTCAAGTTCAACCAAGGTACAGTGTACCATGAAAAATGACATGGCTGTTTCCACAAAGTCTACCACTCCAGTCACCTAGTGGCTAGAGCATCTGCCTCGGATGCAGGAGGTCGCGGGTTCAAACCCCGGCCTAGTCATACCAAAGACTTACTTAGAGGTTAGTGTTAGGACTGGTTGGCTTGGCATCAGGATAATGTGACTGGGTGGGACACCATGCTACATGTCTTCGGCATGATGCCCCAGTGCTAGGCATTACTATAAACTGCCACAATGCAGACATCGTAGCGATATGAGTGAAAAATTGTTAAAGCTACGTTAAAAAAATCCAAATCCACCAAGTCTGCTTGTTCCATTACGTCAACCCTACCATATATGATGCCCTGTCAATCACATATTTGGAATTTGAAGTGGTAAGACCCTAGGACCAAACTACTACATATGAAACAACTGACAAGTCCTTCATCAGATTTATGGGTATGGCCACATGCCAATCACAGAGAATAATAATCAATGTTTGTGGAACCCAATTTGAGATTTCTGCTTCAACCATGTAAGCGGATGTATTATTGCTACTGAGTAAGATGATGACCAAGGAATCCTCTCTGCATCCCTATAAGGTGGATAAATTTTATTTCTATTAATTGATCCTGACCTGGGGCAATTTAAACTATCTGAATTATCTCAGAAACATCAATTTTGGCCCTATATCCTGAACTTTACCATCCAGCTATATACAATTAGAGATACACCTAGCACTAGTCCAGTTTTATTAACTGTTGGGCTTAGAAAAAATAATTCAAGACCAACTTAATGTATGCAAAAATTACCTTCTGGGCCACAAAACATAAGTCTCATTATCATTGGCATGAAAAGTATCCAATTCTGTTATTCAAGTTCCATTCGGGATGAATGATTTTCTCAAGAAGGGGGCAATGTAAAGAATTTTTAGTCATTTGTCCATGTATTTCCTAATAAAGTCACGCAAATATTCTTCCCTCATGACGTGTCGTGATGGAAAGAACCAAGACTCCCTTCAGTAACCGAAGGTTGTCGCACTATGGAATAAGCTTGCCATGCTTGGGATTCTATTTGAAACACACTGAACATGTCATGTCTTTATGTTACGATATATAGTTACCTTGATGCATACTCTGTTAACTATCAATGTCTCTGTTTCATCACTGTATGCTTAACATACATATACTTCATTCTTGTAAATTCAGTTGCATCCTGATGCGCGACGTCATTCTCGTACAGAATGCTCAAGTGTGGAGGTATTGGAATTATGTCACGAGGCGGGGTGCATTAAGCGTTTTGATTGGTTGACTAATTTTTCACTGGCTACCTTATTTTTACATAAGACATCTGCATCAAAAGATCAAAGCTGATTTTCACATTATAGCACTGACATAGCAGTTGTAATAAAGTAAAGATACTAAAGCATGACGATGACAATACTTCTGGCATTATTGAAGTTGGAGTGAACAAACCAGAGCAATAATACTAGAACTATTAATTTATCCGGTTTGGGAACCCATTCCAACTAACCATATTTCTCCATTTATGGAGATATACTAACTTTTAAACATGTTCTTTCCTTTCCTGGGTAACAGTCCCAATGCAGATATAGTACAATTTTGTGTAGGATAGTACAGAAATGGAATTACTAGCCCTACAACCCACAAATTATGAGATTTATTGTAATGTATAAAATGTGGAGTAAAGTCATTGTAAACCTAAAATACACTTATCCTGTATTGGGTAAATGTCAGTACCCATAGATCGGTAAACAATATACATCTATATTATGACTGTATTGTGTATGTGTGGTTTCAAGGTTTGTAAAAATAAATCTATTATATTTCATTTATCCTGGCTTAGTTTTCTTTTTGTCAAGTTCTAGGCTGGGACAAACCTTTCTCTAACAACGCTGACCTTAAGTGGATCAAGAAAACGGTACATTTACATTTCTTCTGTCACTCCTGTGCAACAAGGATTGTTAAAACTCCTCAACAGTGCTGCACATTAAACACTATGCTGGTTATTGAGTCCCTGGTATACTTCAAATCAAATAACAAAGTACCCAAAAAAACTCAAGTTAGCAAGCATAGGTTTCAGTTTCGTATTCTTGTAAAAAGATGAACATGTTTAACACACATCTGAAAATAAAACTGCAATATAATGTTAATAAATAAAACTTGAATCAATTCATCATTAGGACAACTTATCCTGTGTATAAATGAACAGAATATGTAAAGCTGTACCGATGTCACTTTTTGCCAATTATGCCGATACCGCGTATAGCCATTATTAAAATTATTAAAATTGCCGATACCAATTATGAGACCGATTATTTCATTATTATTTGTTTAATAACAATGACTGGTTCAGAAACATAAACCTATTAGTGTAATGCAAGCAGGTATTTTGCTGTGTGAGTTATAACAAGGTTGTTTATGCGGCAAGTGAATTTGAACTTCTATACAAAAACAAACAGAAACCAGATAAGAAGTACATTGCTATTTATAGAAAACAATGATCACACAAACATAAAACTTAAAAACTTTAAAACTAACACTGATAAAACTTATGGTTTGCCAATTCAAGATGTAAATGAATGAAAATGTATTAAGGTCGTCTTCTAACTTACGTTCAATGATGCATGTCGCCATTACTAGATTTCAATAAATGACTAAAAAATGTTAATAATGATAGCCCAATAATAATTAAAATTAATATAATACGCATGCTTTAAGACTAAAGTTTGACGCTACTGTACGCTGGCTGAAGCTAATACTGAAAGCCTAGTTGAGGTAGGTTGTATTTAAGCAACAGTAACATTTCTCCCTTCTCACCAAGTAACGATCCATGACAATCTGAAAAATCTGACCTGTGCCACTAAACAGCTGCTCATTCAGAAAGCTTAAAGCTGGTGCAGACAAATAGCGTCTAGCTAATTTGGCCAAGTAGGGGAACTGAAACCTGTGAGCGTTCCACCAACCGTATATGTCTTCTTCTCATGGCAACAGAGGGCTGGCCAGATACAATTCAAGCATCGCGTCAACGGCGTCATCCACGTGGGTTGTTTCATTGATGGTACGGACAGGTTCATCACAGCCACTGAAAACAAATCCCAGAGATGCGACGTTGATGGTCCAGTGACGTTTGTTTCAGTTTTTCTTTTTTTGGTCGGGGGTTCCTCCTGCTTGTCAGCTGACGCAACTATGTTGCATTCTGCTCTAAACCATTCTTTGGATCTGGTCACAAGTAATTCTTCATTGAATAGGCGATGTTTGCATCGTGGATCCAAGATGGTGGCCAAGACAAGCTTCTTGTTGCTGGCAACATCAGCAAAGCATGTGTTCAGTGACGTCAACATATCACAGCGCACTTTGACTCACTTCATGCTCTCGAGCCAGCAACATTTGGACCATTTTCAGCATAAGAAGAATGACGGATACTGATGTTTGGCTATCACTTACTTCCTTGGTAATGTCCGCGAATGGGCCTAACGCGTCCAAATATTGTTAATCAAGACCCACTGTTGGGCTGTTAGGCTAGGCAGGTCATAGATTGTAGCGTAAGCCCCCAAGACTTGTTTTTGTTCGTATAACGAAACCAACATATTGTAT
Source organism: Megalonaias nervosa (assembly GCA_016617855.1). Lineage (NCBI taxonomy): Eukaryota > Metazoa > Mollusca > Bivalvia > Unionida > Unionidae > Megalonaias > Megalonaias nervosa. The sequence continues at coordinate 39,243 of JAECUM010017002.1, read as the reverse complement.
GTAAAATTCCAGCATGTCTGCACATCCTGAATGAGTTTCTTATGGGCAACGCCAAATATTTACTGCTGCTCTTTGAGCTACTGTTGTGCCAGGATGGAGTGCCGGAACCTGCTGCCTACGGATCGCGAGATTGCCAAAACATCTTTGATAGCTCATTGTGACAGAATGCCATCACTGACGAGCTGCAGCGTGTGTGTAAAACAGCTGATGCTGTGGATTTCAGCCAGACGCATTGCTTTAACCATGTTTGCACCTCCTTCATGCAGAAGAACATGGATATGAGTTTTGGGAATGTTGTATTCCTCGCATAATTTGTCCAGTTTGCTCGCCAAATATTCTCCTGTGTGTGATTCATCGAGAGGCGTTGCTGCTAAAATCACCTGTTTCCGCTGAAAGTCTTCCATCAGCCAATGTGCCGTTAAGACTCAACAAGGCTACGCCAATGGACGGGTCTGACCACACACCAGAGGTCAAACTAAGGTCAGATTGGGCAGAAACTAAATCACGCACCTTGCTTTGTATCGCCTTATGCATGTCAGGTATCAAAGATGTGGAAAAGTACTTCCGACTTGGAATTTTATAGCATGGTTCTTCCTTGGCCATCAGACTTCGAAATGCAATGTCTTCAACAACGGAAAATGGTTGCACATCTAATGCCACGAACTCTGCAATAGCTTTATGCCAACTAACAGCTCTCGGGTCATCAAATGCAAATGGCTGCTTCCAGTCCAGCATGGCATCAATAGTCAGAGTACGAGGAGTTGCTGCAGCTGCTGAGGTTAACTGTGCAGCATCCTTTTCTTTTTTATCTGCCAGAAACAGGCCATGTTCTACGACGTGCTTGCAGCGAAAGTGCTGGACAAGATTTGATGTCGTATAGTTTTTAGAATCCTTTCTACCTCTGGAAATCATAGCTGCCAACCCTCCAGGCTTGCAATTAGTGAAAATAGGGATAAAAATTAGTGAATTCTGACATGAATTCGTGAAGTGATCTTTGAGTCTGGGAATATTTGTCAGAACAAATATTTAGCATGGTCTCCAGCTGATAAACGTAGATTGTGTTCAACAAGAAAACTCACAAACAATGCTTAAGCGTTTGTAGCTTGCAGGTTTTCCGTCGATGGCTTAAAATATTCCAGAGCTGAAATCTGCTCAGAGTTCTTAATTTTCCCAACCTCTACGTGCTTCTTGCTAACAATGTGCTTCCTTACATCATCTCTGCCAACATGCCCAATGCTAAAATTTGTGGTACACTTTGTGCAAAAAGCATGATGTATATCAGTGCTTGATGGCTGAATGCACGGCCAATTTTTGGTATATTCCAAACTAAACTTCTCCTTTTGTGCAATATATTTCTTTTTCCTTGGTGGCAACGATATTTTCAAGATGCGTTGTCGAACAGTAATTCAAATCAGTGTTGGCGGCTCTTCTGCAACTAGAGAAAGTCAATTCATGGCCATGAATTCCGTCTTTTTTCTTCTTCACAAATGCTATGACTCCCAGTGACATACATGTACGTCTTCACCAAAAAGTGAAAATCGGTTGCTTTCACAGACTACACACACAAAGGGCAGTGGGATTGTATCACTGCTGAGGAAATGGTCACTACTGATTGGCTGGCCTATTATTTCAAGTGACACAGATTGTGAATAAAACACAGGGGCTTGTATCATTGCTTACAATTTAACTATGTCAGTATTATTATATAGTATATGTATGACATGTACACTGTATAAGCATCGACACGAGCCCCTGTGAGCAATCTCTTTTAAACCGGTTTCTGTCATGTGCTATGACGTAACAGAGAAAGTGCTTGCTGTTAAGCTGTACAACAAACATGCACAGAGACGCAACAATGTCATCATTTATAAACAAAGTCTGGGAAAACGCAAGCAAGAAAAAAGGTACACAAGTCCTATAAATTGGAGGTAGTTATGTAGCTTTGTATATCTCTTATGTATGCTATGTTGTGTCTTATATTTCAATTCATATATAATACCTATTTTTTTTATCCATACAAATATCTTCTTTCATACACATAAAAGACAGTAGAAACGTGATTGTCAAAAATTCATATTTATTTTAGTTAAATTTTACACTACACTAAATTATAAATTTGAAGAAATGTCAGGTACAAGTTGAGAATAAAATGTACTTACACAAATTGTTACTCCTCTATCCCATCCAAAGTTGAACATCCATACGGGAGATGAATGAAAATGCACGCGACTTCTTGTTCATGTGACTCTTCCTTGCTTACCCTGCACTAGTAATAGTTCAATCCAACTTTCTTGACCCAGTCTACTGCCACTTTGTACAGGTCCATAGTGATCGATAATTTGCCTGGAAATTTGTTATGACAATTATTATGTAGATCACAAAATATCATGACTGAATAAACTTTGTTAGAACTATATTATGATTAAGTTTTAAAACTAAAATTAATTTTTAAATTTACATCAGTAAATGTGCATACATGACCCGTGTGACTTTTACTATAATTGTGTGCAGAGGTACACCTAACACAACAGAACATATGAAACGCAGCAATTACCATAAGGAATCAGTTACATTGCTGTTATCACAAATCTCAGCAAGCCGAAATGTTTGAGCATAAAATAAAAATAAAATTAGCTGTTGTGCAAACTCCTGCAAACTGACAGTTGTTACTTCCTGCATAATTTAAATTGGTTTTCAAAATATCAAAATTGGGAAGAAAAAAACTAACTACCTCTACTCCAAATGCTAGCTGTGATCACATGATCAATATATTTGTTAAAAATATCGGCGGTTCAGCAAGATTTTTATTACAGTGATATTTCAATCTAAAATTTAGCTTCTATGAAAAAATAGGAACAACTTTGCAAAACTTAAAAAATTATAAGAAAAACATCTCCTCTGACAATAATATTTGGTTTCTTGATGCAGCCTTGCACCCGAGCGTCAAAATTAGCTCAAGGTCAAACCTGCAAAATTTTCACCAATTACAGCCACTCTCTCTTTAGAATCTATGAACGGATTTCTACAAGAGTGAAGAATTAAAATAAAAACCCTGAAGGAATTTACTGTTTCTCCTATACAGCCAATAAAACCCTAAAGTCTCTGTAACAGCAGTTTTAATAATTGTTTACTCTCATATGATTATGTAAATGATCTCGTATGGTTATGTAAAATGATGTATGAATCATATTTTGAAAACATTTTTCTTTGCGAATTAAAACTTCAGCTTCCAATGATAATTTGAAGACTCAGCATCACAAATGAAACAAAACTTCCAATCCCATAAAGCTGTGTCAAGACCAAATAGTTAAGAGATTCGCAAAGGTCCCACCTGTATTTAAGGCTACCATCCAGAAATATTTGAGTTTTTGTGGGTAGATCAAAATACGCCTGTAATGGTGCACATTTTTTTAGCAATGATTTCGCAGTACATTCTGTCATGGTCTGTGTCACATGAGAGTTTCATGTATGGGATAGGCTTGCAATAAATTTCTGATTGCATGGGATGGGGTATACTCTGAGGTGTGAACTGAATTTTAATTAGAGTTTGTTCGATGACAGTCCTACATATGTCAATGTATGGTTAAGTGTAAGGAATGACAGGGTTGAGACAAGTCAGAGCAAACTTTTGGGAAATCTTAATCTATTGAAACGTGTCATAGAATGATATTTTCCAAAATACTTATTAATAAAGGTGGACTAGAGAAGAATATTCTGACTTGGATGGGGATGTTAAAATTTTGGCGGTTAGAGAAAGTAATCCTGATTGGCTAAGCTAAACTAGTGGGTGTGTTTCCCTGACAAAATTCGAGGTTTTAAAGTAATCTCCCTCGTGATCTAAGTCAGTCCAAGTTTTTCTGCCAAAAGGGGAAGCTGGCTCAAAGGTTAACAGAAAGTACTCTCTTCTTTAAATAAATCATACAATGGACTGGGGGTGGGGGTGGGGGTGAGGGGGGCTGGAAATATGATAGACCCAAAACCAGAGAAGAGACAGAGGGAATTCTGATGATTAGCAAACAAGGGCTCAAGAAAGCACAAAGGGGGAAAAAAAATAGCTCCATACCTGTATTGCACAGTGGAAAAGAGCACAGTCTACAACCAAGATGTTTGAAAATGACCCGAATTGACGAGAGAGAGAGAGAGAGACAGAGAGAGAGAGAGAGAGAGAGAGAGAGAGAGAGAGAGAGAGAGAGAGAGAGAAGGAAAACAAATACAGCAATGTCAACCTATCACCAACAGTGCTCCTAGTTTTAAAATCTTAGAGAGACCTCTGCGGTCAGTCAAGATTAAACTCCTTGCAACATTCATTTTATGTGAAGATATCGATGAAAGTCTAAACAGTATTTAAATATTTATTTTAATCAACAATAATAAGGGTCCAAAAGGGGGGTTGTTGTTATAAAGACACGTAAATCTCCAACACTATGTTCCCATAAATGCATTAAGGGTGTCTCATATGATACATGTACCTTTCTGGATTTTGAATATCATTAACTGTCATGAGAGCTACAGTAATATCCAATCAGTTGTTCAAGTTCAATACAAAATTAGTCCATTGCACATGATAAAAATATATTTATTTCCACATGATTGTTAACAAAGATATGAAATTTTTACATTGTGACGAAATTGTTGACAAAATGGCTATTTTGTTGGAGACAAGATTCATGTCTGAGTTCTTAGAGTTTCATACATTTCATGATATCCAAACTGCATAATAAAATTCAAGCTTGCATTTCATAATTCATTTCTCATTCTACCTGGTTGTATCCATGTTTGTCCTATTATTTGTTCCTTCTCATGGAAAAATATAAAAACAAGATTTTTAACATGATACAAAAAAACTAGTCCATCATATGTAAATGGTGCATCAATAACCTGATATAACTGAAGATGTTTAATTATTTCAATGCAGTTTCCTGTTTGTGACTATAAGAGTGTTTGGCTATTAAGGCAAAAAAAACAAGACATGCAAATCAATTTCTTTCAATACATAGTATTTAGCAGATTTCTGTATTTGGTATACTGCTTTGCAGAAAAAAATGGATTCAATGGAAGACATGAAATGATTCCTCATCTCTCTTAATTGATGGATAGATTAAAATGATGGCTGTCAAATTTACATTTCTCTAACATGATGTAATGACTTTAAGCAAATACAACACCTATCAGCAGCAGTAATACCAAGTTTGGTCTCTGCATTTATCTCAAATTGGTTTAGTGCTTTCTACTGCATATTACAGAAACCTCTACTTAAAACAGAACAAACACTTCAGAAAGTACTAACTGATCTGTTTAGAGTACATTTAAAGCAATGGATTTTATTTACTTTTTTAACATCTCAATGCTGTGTTATCGGAATGTACACATTATTTTCCTTATTTCTGTTGCAGTTTGCGCAATATATTTTGTTAAATATCATATGAAATTCAGTATTACTGCACTCTGCGGTGACAAGAATGATAACAAATGATAAATATCAAACATTTTAGAACAAAATCGCATTCATATTTGACTGATGTGAAATAATATTGCACAAGTTCTGATAGTTACCCCATGCATGAGCAGGGCCCGATCAGGTCAAGTGTTGGAGGGACAGGTTGGGTTTCCAAAATTTCAAAAAGGCCCTAACTTTCCTTGAAATGACACCAAAGCAAAAGTCTATGTGTCTATGTACTCATAGTGTGCATAATACCCTATGAACGTGTGCAACAATAAAAACAATAGTCAAATTTCAAGAGACAAGTGACTGCATGTTTGTGTGTGTTTGGGTTTTTTTAGCGGGGTGGATGGGGACCCTGATCCAGCCCCAAGGATTTGTCAGAATATCTTGTATTATTTCCTTTGCCAACCAATCACAACATTATAGAGGGGTGATTTAAACTGGAGATTTGTATTATAAAAATGACATTATAACATTCAATTTCTTATTTGAAATAAATTTATCTTGTGATGAATGAAACATAAGGAACAATCTAGCTCCATAAATTAAATGGGCAGTCCTTTGCAGTACATGTGTAGTTAAAATTGAAAAAGTATGTATATTCAGCCTCATGACTAGGTCATTACAAAATTCATAAATTCAGAATTTGCTCGTTTTTGTTGTGGTTGTTTAAAACAGAAGTGGCTTTCAACTGGAATTTAATTGTCTAAACTTTATGGGATTACTTTTCATGTTTAAACTGCAAGACAAATTTACACTGTTCAAGAGAACATGAGTAAGGTGTGCCTGTCGTCAGTGCACAAGTTTGTTCAGATTTCTTTGAATAAAGTAAAGGTGTAAACATATTCCAAAAGAAGACAATCAATCTTCTCTTAATGTACAGAATAGGCTTGGCATTTTTTTCTTTTATATTTTATTGTCTACATATATTTAAGAGAAATTAAAATTGCTTGATTCTTGAAATGGTATTCGACTGTAAATCACACATGACGTTTCCGTTTATCCATAGGTGGTCATCCTTCATTGACTATTAAAATGCCAGTAGGCAAAACTTCCACTATTAATGACTGGACCATAATTCTGAGCTACATGTATTAAATGTAACAAGTTAAGTCATTTGTGTGCTAGAAATGCAACTTTCCCAAGAGGAAATTGACATCTTCGGATGCTAACATTGTGTAAGTGTTTACAATGGTCACTGCCACGATTTCTGCTACATCCACTGAAGCAACGTCTTTAGGGAGAGACCATTTACATTTCTAAACAAAAAGGGGGAGGAGGTTAAATGCCTGAAAACTCGTCTTATTCTGATTTGTGGTATGAAAAAAGGATACTATGCCATTCCTTGCTTTACTTGAAACAAACTTATCTTGTAATGAAGGAAATTAAAAAAAATATCAATCAAAAAATAATTTAACCCCATGAAATTAAATGGCCAGTCCCTTACAGTACATGTGCATTCACAACTGAACTAATTGATGGTTGGGGTACATATATATTCGATCTCACAACGGGACCATTACTGTTCAAGGACTAAACACATGGTTTGTATTTAAGTGTAAATTTAGTGTTTTCTTGTTAATGTTGTTTGTGTTTATAAATAGAAGCTGCTGCTATCTGGAGTTTAATTGTCCATACCTCAGAGGATTACTTTTTCATGTTTAAACAGTAGGATAAATTAACACTGTTCAAGAGATGCTCAACAAGATGGGCCTCTTGTCAAGTCAGCATGTAAGTTTTCTACATGTATGAAATATACAAGACTTTTAAGTTTCTATTGTCCATAAATTTCCACTGTTCAAAAATGTTCAACAAGGTATGTCTCCTCAAGTCAATGCGTAAGTTTTCTAAATGAGCAGAATATACATTTTTTTTACATTAATTTCTATTGTCCAAATATATATGATCGAAATAAAATCACAGATTGTTGAAATGGTATTCAATTGACGTCTTGGTTTTCCATGTGTGGTAGTCATTGATTGGCTGTTCAAATGTCAATCTGAAATGCCGATCAGTGAGGAGGCCATCAGCGTGCCGGCTGAGGCATGGTGGTGATCAGTAGTCATGTTATTGCTCTGTTGTGGGGCGAAAGTGGAGGAATCAAGTCCTCCACCAGGTTCCGAAAATACATGTGAGCTGTACACAGTGTTAACTGTGTTTAGCATCACATATCTTTGTTTATTCCCAAAAATGTATCACGCAGATTTTGCTTTATTCACTGTTTTTACCAATTACATTCCTCAAGATTATATTTGAACTAGATGTACATTAGCTTTTTCAATTACTTTGATCCATGCACTCATGAGTTGTTTTTCAGTGATATAAGCATGCCAATGTGATGTAATTATTATGAAAAGGCACACGTTTAATTTGTATAAGGTACACCAGCATTTATTCACATAAATGCCATATGTTCATGAACAAATGATAATAAATAAAGAATACAATTCTAAATATAGACTGACTAAGATTATCATTGATCTATTTTAGTTTTTCATTTTGGCTAAATAAAAACACAATTGCCTACATGCTGGCAAGCTGATTATTTTGGCGTCTCCTTCATTTATAATTGGTGGATTTATTTTTTTTCTGACAGCAATCCAGGCCAGTTAATCCTTTAACTCGTTAACCTCTGGCACCTCATTTATGCATCAGGAAGTAGCAGCCTACTTCCGAGCTCTGTAGTGTCAAGGTCATGCATGATACATTAAAGTGGGTGGTATTATAGAAAGGTAGACGTAGCTCTACAATGATACCAAATAATCTGGACATTCTAGTTGCACTACAAAACACAGAGGTAAAAACTTAATTTTTTGGACCCGATTTTTTTTCTCAAACATTCACCTGTGGTTGGAATCCGATTTTGTGTCCAGATTTTAGACTTTCTGGCCTCAGATCCAAGGCAGACCGGTCTGAACTGCACACAGACAGGCAAACCTTTGCAAAAAGTAGGATAAGATGGGCATTTGGAATAAAGAGTGGTCTCCATACGAAAATGATGGGTCTGTTAAGCCAAAATAAAAAAAAAGAGAACTCCAACTTTTACCCTTCTGCTCATGCATGAACGAAATAGCCAATGAAAAATGATGTTTTTAATACAACTAGGCATTAGGTTAACTGGAAATATCTTGGAAGTCATGTATTCAGAAATAGCCCCCAAACTGTGTTTCCTACTCACATTTCAGGCGAAAACGACAAAATCTGCAGGGATTAATGAGTTAAACCCTTAAACTGGCTGGGTAAGAGGGAATTTTCTTCTCACAGCTATGTCGGTACTTTGATGCTCAATTGCCTTTATACTCAATAATGTTAGTACGATTACCGCTGCCATGGAAACAGTTATGGTTGCTAACAACAAAGCAAACTATAATTGAGTTTTTACAGTATTATAATCATTTTCAAAGCATTATTCCTGAAACTTTTTTTTATTGTATTTTGGATTTCAAATTTTCAAATACAGTTCAACAGTGCCTTTGATTCAAAACCAAGGAAATGTACTACATGCAGCACATTTTAAAACCTTCAATGTACATGTGGTGATGCCATTATGTAAATATGGTCATTAAATGCAAGCTTTGAACCAAACACTACTGTTATTCATTGTTGTCATACTGGAATCACATTTTAACCAGTTGTTGTTGTAGGGTTTAAGATTTTTCAGCACAAGATAGGCTATATATGGTGGCCAGTATAAATGGTAGAGGAAGAACCCGGGACAACCTCAGAGAGAACCACTGACCCACGAGAAGCTACTGGCTAGCTTTCTCATGTACCCACATTGGCCAAGCTGAGTCCAGAATCCATGCAGACAAAAGAGAGACAGCAGTGATCTTTAATGGTGAGTGCTTTAGACCCCTCAGCCACTCAGGGCCTCTTTTAATCAGTCAGGCTGTTTACATTTTAAGGCAAAATAAAAACATAATTACTGGTGCTAATGCATAACTGCCAACCCTCCAGGCTCGCAATTGTGAAAATAGGGATAAAAATTCGTGAATTTTGACATGAATTTGTGAAGCGATCTTCGAGTCCGGGAATATTGGTCGGAACAAATGTTTAGCATGGGATCAAGCAGATAAATATAGATTGTGTTCAACAAGAAAATTCACGTTTCAGCATTGGTAGCTTGCAGGTCTTCCGTTGATGGCTTAAAATATACCAGAGCTGAAATCTGCTGGAGTTCTTAATTTTCCCAGCCTCTATGTGCTTTTTGCTACCAATGTGCTTCTCTGCCACCATGCCCAATGCTAAAATTTGTGGCACACTGTGTGCAAAAACTATGATGTATATCTGTGTTTGATGGCTGAATGCACGGCCAATTTTTAGTATATTCCAAACTAAACTTACTTTTTGTGCAATATATTTCTTTTTTCTTGGTGGTGAAGACATTTTCAACATCGATGCCAAATGGTAATTCAAATCGGTGTTGGCGGCGCATGAGCAAAGCAAAATTCCTGTTAGGCCAGTTTCTCTCTAAAGCATTTGTAAAACTACTCTTATATATATAGATTAAAATACGCTAAATGCTTGCTACTGGGCCAACTGTATCAATTGGCTAGAGTTCTATTAATATCGCGACCAGCGATTCCTGACCATTTCGGCAACTGCCGATATCACGACTAGCATTTAACGGGAAATTTGTTATTTTATTAAAGATTTAAAATAATTGAGAATTGGGGAATTCATGAATTTTTTGCATGTGGCATGAATCCGTGAATTGCTGAAAAGGTCACGAAATTCACGCCAAAATCATGAGAGTTGGCAGCTATGTTAATGCTCTAATAAATAAAGAAACTATAGAGTCAAAAGGGAGAAGTAACAGTTATAAATGCATACAGCAACCTTCAAATGAAAAATTCTTGTCATCGTTCCATACGTAACTGAATTAGGTAGAAATACTAAGAAAACACAGGAATATTAAATATAATAAAATATATGTATATCTATTGATAATTGCTGTTTCTACCAAAACAGAGAATAAAGACTGCCGATAGATGCCGATTATATTTCCATAACACAAGTGTTTTATTTTAGAAATATAAAAGGCGAGATGTTTTTGTTCCAAGCTCATCTTGGTTTGTTTTTCTTTCCGTGTTTGTTTTCAAGTTTAGTTTATTGCTTAGAATTTGAAAAAACTTGCAATTTTAACTTGCCATGAAACAGTTGTAAATGGTCAAGTCGGCTGCTGACCAATTCTTAACTCTTTACCTTATGTAAACTTCTTTGGTCGCCTCTACTCCATTCTCATCAAAGTGCCTTTTGATGCCTTTACTCGATTCAAATGAAAGTGCCTTTGGAGGCCTCTACACCATTCTCATGGAGGCGAGTTTCCAATCTGTGGTGGTTTTCATTGCGCCACCTTAGGGGAAAAAACCCTATTAGACAGTTCATTCACAAATGTGAACTACCATTACACCTGATCACGTGGAAACAGTTTTTAACTCATCATAATCTACTATTTAAAGTAATGAAGTCGCATTCTCCACTCTCTAAAATGGAGGCAGCAGATTTCATTCAGTATTTCTGGAGTTTGCACAATAAGAACCACTACTATTAGCAACTGGGGATGAATTTGCAGAATATTAGAATAAATAACAATGGAATGTTTTCTGCATAATTTGCGTGTGCTGAATCTAAAAATGAACTCAATTTCATTATATCTTTTCCGACAAATTCACAGGAAGCATTCAAACATATGCACCGTCCACCATTTTTAATATTGGTCTTGCTCACTTTTTGCAAAATCTTGACCTCGTGTTATTTCAAGCTGACATTTGAATATTTCTTACATATGGTTATATAGAAGTGATGGGTGAACATTCATTTATAAGATTAAATAGACTTTTTCTATGTTCCAGGTACTTTGGAAGCCTTTCTGTGCCTTTTTATCAAGTGCCCCCCAACACACACACATTTGTATGAAATACTATATTCTTGAGTCATATGCATGTTGAAGTTATATGTTGCTCTTAAAATTTAATGTTTTATGCATAATTTGTGTGTGCAGAATTCACAGTTGAACTCATCTTTATGATACTGTTGCAAATAAATTCACACCATGCATCCAACACATACACCATTCACCATTTTAATACTGGTCTTCGGTCACTTTTTGCAAAATCCTGACTTCATGGTTATTTCAAGCTGACATTTGCATATTTCTTACATATGGTAATACAGAAATGTTTTGTTAAATTTCAGCTTTAATAATAAATTTACTTTTTCATGGTTTCAGGTACTTTTTAAGTTTTTTTGTGCCTTGTTTAAGCACCCTCCCCCAATCAATTTTTTTTTATCAATACCATAATGACGAGTCATGCACAAGTTGAAATTACACCTTACTCTTAAAATAGTGCATAATAATTACAATATTCTTATACACATATATATGTTGGTCTGATATCACAATTTAGCATACAACAATTGTCACTTTAGAATTAAATTATGATCAAATATTTTTGGTTATGGTACAGATCGATTGTTTGTTCTTTATAATGTCAATATTCAGAATAGATTGATATTTACAATAAATGCCACGATTTGGTTTTCTTTCCTTCATAACAATTTTAACTTTACCTCCTTCTGCCCACACTAAACATGAAAATATTTAATTAAATAGACCTACCAATCATCCAATGCTCTAGAAATCACCGGTCACTTGTAAATACAAGTCCGAGTCTAACCTCGAAAATACATTACACAACAAAAAATTGTACCAAAAGTTTGGTACAATACATGAAAACACATGGATAATCAAATTCCTTGGTATAAATGTCCGCTTTCTCCAAAAACAAAAAATGAGTTTTTGTGTGTTTTTGAACTCAATTTCAGCCATATTGTTGCCATTATTTACATTTTTATGGACCCACGCACGGGGAAGAGGTACTATTCTTGCTAGCATGAGTGACCTATTAAAAGACGTAATTCGGGGGTTTTCAGCAAATATTCTCACACATTGTAGCATTATTTTTGTAAAATGATCTCCAAAGTATTTAAAAAGTGTCGTAGGTCAGCGTATATATTCGTTTACTTAGTTTTACTGAATTCTGAAAAATGATGTTTTCATTGATTTCTGTACCCAAGGCCCAATGACCTAAATCTACTATGAACTAAAAATAATGTCGGCTCTTTACACAGGAAGGCGGAGAAAGTACCATTTTGATATTTAGAGTAAGCGCCCTTAGTGATTTAACTTCGGCAAAGTCTGTCATGTTTGGAAGATAACATCAAGTTTTTATAATTTATCAAATTCTGATGATTTAGTGATGTAAACTGAGAAATTGTAAATTTCGAATCTGAGAAACGGCAGGTATGGTTGGTAACACGACTTCTCTGACCCGACGGTGAACGAGTTTTCTCAAGATTTTAAAGCACATAAAAATTCTTCTATGAAAAATAATTATGCAGCTATAACGTGCAGATTTTACTCTTAAATCTTTCCATAAAATTGATGTTGAATGTTAACATATACTACACTGCTATAATAGTTAACAGGCAGGCCTGGGTGTATTTAGTCAAATAGGTAGCAGTGTTTATTTATAGCACACTGCCCTGTGTAGGCCTACATGGGTGGTGGTGGTGGTGGTGTGGGGCTTAACGCCATTTTTCAGCACACGATAGGCTATACATGGTGGCCAGGATTGATGGTGGAGGAAGAAACCAGGAAATCCGCGGAAAGAACCACCGACCCACGAGAAGCTACTGGCAAGCTTTCTCACATACCCACATTCGCCGAATCTTAGACTCGAACCAACGCAGACAGAGGTGAGATGGCAGTGATTCGTAACGGACAGCGCTTTAGACCACTCGGCCACTCGGGGCCCCCAAACACCATAATATTAAAAATTCAATAACTTTAAATTTCTGAGTGCCCATGATCAAACTTATATTTATCAGTATATTTGAAACCTGGATGTCAGCTTCTGTGTAGAGGAAAGGATATGAGCCGCAGCATTTTCTGGACCTGCATGTGTTCAAAACATGTGCTTTCAATAACGCACCAAAGAGTCAGGTGCTAATTTTAGTAATGAGTATTCCAAACTCAAGACTTAAAGGACTGAACTTCCATCAATAAAACAATGTCTGTATTTGTTTTTCACTTACAACTAGGATAAGCTCTCAAAAAATTCTTTTTCCTAAAACATAACTTACATTATTAACTAATCCTGGCCACCCAAACCCATATATGTATACTGTATTTTATGTTCACCCATATCCAGGCTGGTTCCCATTTTTCCATACCATTTGTACCGGGTGTCCTTAAATGACCCAAAACACTGATTAAAACTCACTGAAAACTAACAGGTACATGCAGTCTATTCGCAAGTATTTTTGTTATCTTGTCATCAATAATAATGGCACATAAATAGTACATGTCTGTTTCTAATTTGCAAGCATATCAACACACAAGAAAAGACACGTCTACCACTGAAAGACCTCCTGAAGATGGAAAGACCATTAAGTTCATATGTGTATTGATAATATATTGTATTGAATGCTCTGTATTGTGAATCGTATTGATACACTGCATTTTCTAACAGGGATTAATACTTAAAAAATGAGTATTTTGAAGGATTTGATGCCATGGCTCAGAAGAAGAGAGATTATATTTACCATCTGCATACGAAAGTGAGTTGAAAAAAATGTATTAATTACTATCTAGCTGCCAGATAATATGCATGATCAAAATGCTGATGCTCCAGCATAGATCATGCCTTCCACAGTTGGTCTCTGCCAACAGTAATGTCCGAAGTAAAAAAGGCAAAGAAGAACTTGTTGGTCTATCAAGTGCTGTGCTTTCTCAGAAGGATGCAGTCAAGTGTGCAATGGTCACAGGACATAAATCAATAAATTCCTGTTCCTCTAACAATGGGAATAAGAATTGTGGCTTCTCGACAGTGAGTTAGACTGCCTCTCATCCGTACAAGACGAGTTCTATGGATCAGGGGTATCGCCGATTGAATCTTCTAACGATATTCATACAGGTAGACCTTACGGAGGTGTCGGGGTACTATACCGTAGATCTCTCGCAAGTATTATACAAGTACAACACCTCGATGATCCCAGATTAATAGGTATTACTATCAATACAAGGGATTCCTCCTTGCTTTTTGTCAATATCTATTTACCATGTGATCTAGCGGAAAATTTTGGGGAATTTGTAGATTATTTGGGCAAAATTAATTCTATTGTAGAAAATGCTAATACAATAAATGCTTATGTAATAGGAGATTGGAATGCTAATACGCTCAAATCCACTCCCTTTGGAGATGAACTTCGCCTATTTTGTGACGAATATGGTTATATCATATCGGACTTAAAACTAATAGTTGACAACACAAAAAATTTTACTTACATCAGTGATTCACACAATACAGTGTCTTGGTTGGATCATTGTGTCTCTACACAATCTGCTCATTCTGCCCTACTTTAATGACTATTGAGACTGATCTACTTCCTAGATTTGATTCTTGCCACAATGAACTCTTAAACTTGAAATACAACATTAATTGGTCAGACCTTACTTCTGACGAAAAACTGAATTATACTCAGACATCTGCATTTTTATTAAACAAGATTGAGATCCCACATGGTGTTGCGATCTGTAATGACCATGGTTGCACTAATCAGGTGCATATGAAACAGATAAATGGTTTATACGCTGATATAGTAAAAGCTTTATCGAAATCCGGTAATAGATTGACTAGAAAATCCAAACGTGGCCACCGGGTTATACCAGGCTGGAATGACTGTGTCAAAGAACTACACGACTTTGCACGAAATGCTTACCTAATGTGGCGTGATAACAGTAAACCTCGTCATGGACAATTAAGTAACCGAATGCGTCAAACAAGAGCACAATTTAAGTATGCTCTTAGATTATGCAAGAAAGATGAAGTAAAACATAGAGCAGACTCGCTAGCACAAAAATTTGAAAATGTCGACCAACGTGAATTCTGGAAGCAAGTTAAACAAAGTACTACGACAACTTCCAATAAACTACCAATCTGCATTGATGGGAACCATGGTCAAAATAATATATGCAACATGTGGAAAAATCATTTTGAAGACTTACTCAATAGTGTTAAAAACGATTCGAATAAGAAGCGTGTTACTTCAGCATTGAATACCCCTTCTGCTCATATTGAGGTAATCACATTATCTGAGATCCAAAATGCAATGACAAGACAAAAAGGTGGTAAATGTCCAGGATCAGATTTTTTATATGGAACATTTTAAATTTTCAGATACTAGACTTCATGGGCTGTTAATGATTTTATTTAATTGTATGTTTGTGCATAACTTTGTACCAGATGATTTCACAAAAGTTACAATTATACCGCTACTAAAAAGCAAAATTGGTAACCTGGCGGACAAAAATAACTACAGACCTATAGCTCTTACGACTATTATCTCAAAAATATTTGAATGCATCATACTACAAAGATGTGAAGTCACAATCTCCGATAATCAGTTTGGTTTTAAAAAGCAGCATTCAACAGATTTATGTCTATATGCCTTTAAGGAAACCGTCAGCTATTATGTAGAACATGGCAGCCCAGTATTTGCATGCTTTTTAGACGCTAGTAAGGCATTTGATAGGGTCAGTCATTGGACACTCTTTAAAAAGTTGCTTGATATTAAAATACCTGTATACATAGTTCATACTTTAGTTAACTGTATGGCAAACAGTTGTATTATGTGCGATGGGGAAGTGTAATATCCAGCGCTTTCCATGTAACCAATGGGGTGAGGCAGGTAGGTATTCTTTCCCCTTTGTTATTTAATATATACATAGACGAGTTAAATCGTATACTGGGCCAGTGTTACGTAGGGTTACGTCTGCCACCAAATGTGTTGTTTCTTAACAATTTTAGTTTTGCTGATGATATGTCACTGATAAGTCCTTCTATCACAGGCTTAAGGAAATTATTGAAGATACGTGAACAATACGCATTAGAGAATGATATCATCTATAATACACAAAAATCAGTATGCATGGTCTTTCAGCCAACTTCTTTTAAATTACCATCACCTCCCCCTGTACATCTTAACGGCAATGCTCTTACGTATGTCGACAGTTATATGTATTTGGGTCATATTTTGAAATCCAATCAGTCAGATAATGAAGATATGATGAGACATTATCAATATTTGTGTACTCGAACAAACATGCTTCTACGCAAATTTCAGAATTGTTCATTGAGTATCAAAATTAGATTATTCAAATCTTATTGCTGCACTATGTATTGTGCTCCACTGTGGACAAACTTTAGTGAATGTATGAAAAGAAAACTAGTAATTGGTTATAATAATAGTCTTCGTTTTCTATTAGGTCTTCCTAGATGGAACAGTGCCTCCAACATGTTTGTAAATTATAATGTATTCAGTTTTGAGGAAGTAATGAGAAAGTATGTATTCTCAATGATAACAAGACTATCTAATAGTGAGAACTGTATATTGAAATCACTTTGGAACTATGACATTCATTTAAATTCTCATATTATTAGTAGATGGAACAAATTACTCTTTAAATGTGCCACTTAATTTCATTCTTAACAATGCAGGGCGCAGTTAATTGTTGTAGATGTATCTGTATACTTGTACGTATGATATTTATGTTCTTTTATGTTTACAATGTTTTACTTTATACCCGTATTTTAATTTAGATGTATGGACTATGTAGTCTGAAATAAAGAATTCTTATCTTAATTCTTATCTTCTTATCTTATATAGACAGATAAAGATATCGGTAGCAAAGATTTTGGAAATAACTACAGTTTTTAAAGAGAGAGAGGAAGGAGAGAATTACAGCAATACTCTTTGTAATGATTTATTTACACTCCCAACTCAGCTTATTTTGTCCATTTACTTAACAGTTATCATGTAGTCACCTTTAAATGCGTGTTTGTGTGTGTGTGTGTGTGTGTGTCTGTGTGTGTGTGTGTGTGTGTGTGTGTGTGTGTGATTTGGATTTTTAACGTAGCTTTAACAATGTTTCAGTCATATCGCTACGATGTCTGCAGTGTGGCAGTTTATAGTGATGTCTAGCACCTGACACCAGGTCGACCAGTCCTAACACTAACCTCTTAATGCTGAGCGCCAAGCGAGGCAGCTGTTAGTACCATTTTTGTAAGTCTTTGGTAAGATTCGGCCGAGGATCGAACCCACGACCTACCGCATCCGAGGCGGACGCTCTAACCACTAGGCCACCGGAGCTGTGTCACCTTTAAATCGTCGACATGCAACAACATATTTTGAAAATCCTAATTTTGAAAATGATTTGAGAACACATATTTGTGTCCCTTTAATTTATTTACCAAGCAGTATGTATCGAGTAGTTTGTGATCATTACGTACACGTCACATCCTAAACACTGCCTGTGGGTGTTTAATTTCAGTTCGAGACGAGTGCATTTTATTTCAAACTAGTAACTGTCAAAAAAATCGCACGAGTTGAATTTTAGTAAATAACATTTAATCGCCATAAAATCGGCGACATGCATGAAAACAATCTTCAAAAAACCGATTGTTTAGAGTCTGCTAGGTGACCAGCTGACCAAAACTAACTGCAGATCGGAAAGTAGGCGAATCCCTGGTACGTACAAATATTACGATTTCAAGATAACAGATAAACTGACCCCCCCCCCCAAAAAAAAAACAGATTCCTTATTTTGTCCAAACTTGCATGAAATAATAAATATTCTTATTGTCACATCTCCACGGGAAAACGTGAGACTGACGTTGACAGTGACTACAAGATGCAAACGACACATACAGTAGATGTTGTTGTTGTGTTGGGTTTAACGCCATTTCTTAGCGCAAGATAGGCTATACTTGGCAGCCAGCATATCTGGTGGAGGAAGAACCTGGATGACACCCCAGTAAGAACAACCGACCCACGAGAAGCTACTTGCAGCTTTCTCACATACCCTATACTCGAACCCAGCTGACAGAGGTGAGATGGCAGTGATCGGTAAAGGAATTCGCATGCTTCTGCATATGTGGCTACATCTGTCATATGTGGGGCCCCGTGTGTCCGAGTGGTCTAAAGCGCCATTGGGTAAAGGGGTAAGTGTTATAACAATTGCAACCAAAAATATGCAAACTTAAAAATGACGAACAATTGACGATCCATTGCAAGGTTCACAATTAATGGTGTAAAATGCCTGAGGAGGGGTGTACAAACCTGTTACTGAATATATTTAGGCCTGGGGACAGAAAGAATGTAAATTAGGCAACGGGAGTTTAAACAATTACATCCTTATCTAAGGTAAGATGAACACCATTCCAAATTATTTTCAAAATTTATTTGGATATTTCCTGAAAATAACTACAATTCTTTGTTTTCAATATCGTCATGTTCGTGTATACAAATACTTAGAGGGCAACCTGCGCACACCGTGACCTGACATTTTGCTTCCTTAACAAACCGTTGTCAGGAGGACAGAAATCTCGGATTTAATCGCTGATAAGGATATTTGATGCGTCGAAATAATACACAAGTTTCGTCAGATCTCTTGGTAAACTTCAGAAGTGTCTTGATATGGAGGAGATAACCTCTGCTTCCCAGAATTTTTACCGAGAAACCCTCACGGGGTATGTTCGTAAGTGGTAGGACGAGAAGACGTCAAAGATCCAAGTTGACAAGTACGTACACGAGACATACGAACTCAGTACCGATTCTCTCAATTGGTGTGTTTGCGGTGGAAGGATGATATTGTATATGAACGAGAACTGTTCAAAAAAATTGTTTCATCTTCAGTGTATTAAAACGAAACGTGTGCCTAAAAGAGCATGGTTTTGTGTAGAATGTCAAAACTGAGTATTCTTGAAGTACTTTTAGAAATATGAAATATTATGCATTATCAATTGGCATTTTAACTCGAACGAAAACCAAATGATTAATTTCTGTTAACGAACATTGAAAGTCATTCAATGTTCTACTTGTTTATGCACCAATTTATTGACGGATCTATTTGTTTATGAATGAATAACAAATATGGTTGAAGATTTAAATATTTTTATATTTTATATTATTCCAATGCCATGCATCACATTTCAAGAGAAAATAAACACTACCATAATATGACACAAACAGTCATAGCTACTGAGAAAGCACACACTGCCGCAAGTGGCACAAAAAAATCACAGTTATAGTAAACAAACAAAGAAGGGAATAAGTTTATTTCAATTTATTTACGTGTTTCATCAAAAAAAAAAAATAAAAAAATATTGAATGGGTTTACGTGTTTTCTAGATATAGTGTAATGAAAATGGGAAATATTAATAATTATTCGCTATATAAATTGTAGCATTATTCTTCTCATATCAAAGACATTTTAAAAAATGGTACTAATAGCGGCATCGATTTGCGCTCAGCATTAAGAAGTTGGTGTTAGGACTAGTCGGCTAGGTGTCAGGATAATGTGACTGGGTGGAACATGATGCCATATGTCTGCATCATGATGCCTCAGTGTTAGACATCATTATAAACTGTCACACTGCAGATATCGTAGCGATATGACTAAATTGTTAAAGCTACATTACAAATATCACACACACACACACACACACACACACACACACACACACAGGACCATTCGTATCATCACTTTACTCTAAATCCTGACTGCAGAGCCTTATATTAAATTCAGACATAAGACACCTATGGCGTTCTATACATAAACATATTTTGGTTCCGAGCGGGTGGCAAGAATGAGTTTGATAAGTCGTAGGCCGAGACTATGTTCCTACACCTTGTCAAAAGAGTTCTTTCCCCCGACTCGGAACAAACGCTTATGTGGTTTTGTACATATTACATATCCCCTTTTATTCACACTGTCTTTTAATTTTTTTTACCGTAGACTTTAAAAAAAAAAAAAACAAATTAGGGATTTGGCATTTTATGAAAGATATTGTACAACCCATCCTGATGTACGTAAACTAGACTAGGCCGAAATATTTACTCTGAAGTTACGTCATCGGTCTATCTGCATTGCAGATATGATGATTAGCTTTGAAATTTTACAAATGTTGTATAAGACGTACGAATGGATTTAATCTGCAGTCGCAGGCAAGTTAATTTTTGTCCCCCTTACTCGTCAAATAGAACATAGGTTATGGACCAGGAAGGGCCTCTTTTCTCACACTTTTCTTACTGAGTAGACACTACATAAAAAGCAAATTTCAGGGCAATTTTAAAAAACTAACAGCAATTAAATACGTTAGAGTTTATACAGAAAAGCTCATTCATTTACAGTACATTCAAACTCTATTTTTATGTTTTCATTTTATTCAAGAAATTACTGATGCATTAAACGTAAAGTCATACTTAAAGCATATATTTTTAAGAGTTCGAAGACTGAGTCTCTTTCTAACATGATGACTAGATTTTTAATATTTAATTTCGGATTTAATTATCAAGTAAATTCTACACAATATTGCAATATTGTTCTGTTTTCTTCTCTTTATTTTCTACTTAGAACAGGCGTAGTAATTTATAATGTAAATATACAGTTCACTCCATGTGAACCAGCAATGAAAAATTCTCAACACATTGTTACAAGACATAATTCTTCTAAATTTGCATCACAATCATATCGGCTGCAGCTGTCTGTGATACATCTACCTTTATGATACAAATGTTTTGTCAGTTTTATCATCAGATTTACTCAACAAATTCGATTCCTCGGTAATTTTGATAGATTGTAAGTCCCTCCACTTAGACTTGATCCTTAAAAGTATAATTCCGTAGACCATATTTTTGAAACTCTGAAGCTTAAGTGGATTTTAGCTATGTTTTTTGGTTGTTACATTAGATGATTTATATTGTGGAATGTCCCTTGGAAACTAATCATGGGATAAAAGTTTTCCAAGCGTGGGTCATTTCAAAACATGCCATGAATCTTGACTCCATGAGTCTTTCACACTTCGTCTGAAAACAAATCCCCCAACCCCCCCAAAGCACAACAACAACCCCCCAACAAACTTAAATACAAAATTTCACTAGCAATGTACTCTCTCTCTCTCTCTCTCTCTCTCTCTCTCTCTCTCTCTCTCTCTCTCTCCATTATTCCCAGCAGCAAAAGCGGTCATTTTCACCATATATGACTGCGTTGCTTAAAATTCCAAACGTGAATTGGTATTTTTTAATAATTTAAAATGTATAGTAATAAATCATTCCGGATATTTTGTAAAAAGACTATTATTAAGTTATCATATTTCAAGTTGTAAATGTAGTTCCAAGTTTGGTGCGCGATAAGGAAATACTTTTAGGTGTGCAATACAGAATTACAGACTGAACATCTGTATCGAATGCCAGCTCAGGCATGTAAACTTAAATGGGTCTGTAATGTGCGCGTTATTTACAAGAAAATGGGGTTAAAACCCGATTAGACCAGACTTGACCCTTTGGTCATTTTACAATCCCAGCGTTAAGCACACTACGAACTATGTTGCGGTTACTACTAAAGGTACATAAAGGAAACATAAACACATAAACATACGCACACATGTACAGAAGGTAACAAAAAGGAGACAAGTAATTTGTTTGCAGTTTGTTTTATTTCGTTTTGCTTGTCGCTAACGCAAATTTATCTTCGATACGCGATGTTTGCGGTGCTAATTTGTACTTGAATACAAACATAGATGTTGTAGTCTGACTAAACCATAAATTATGTTATGTACACATTGTTTTAAATATCACCATGTGTAGATCTTTGTCAAGCCGCCGAACGTGAGTGTCTGGTTGGATAGTTTGTTAAATAAGTAATATACACATGTTTTTATGGCATGAGTTCAAAACTGTAGATGCCTTATAAACTGCCAAACAAGTTCATGTGAATTGTACAAGCCAATGACAAAAGCATTTGATGAATTGTTGTATGGAAGATTTCATTGTAAATTAAATTGTCACTAAATTAAGTTCCTGTATCTGTACAAAACATGACAGTTATAGTTGAAAGGTACGCCTTGCATTGATTGATAGGGCACAAGGATAGTAAAGTTTAGAGCACAACCCCCCTCCCTTTCCACTATATGCCAGTTCGAACGGATATCCAGGTGTGAGAATAATGGCAAGTAAATTGTCAGAGTCCATGGGGAATGGTCAACCTTCTGTCCACCTCAACTAACTCTAATTTCTCGGCCTAGAGACCGTGAAATGCACATAAACTGCTTGTCGCTACTGTAATTCTGCATTACACACCTAAAAGTTTCCTTATCGCGTACCAAGCATGGAACTATTTTCACAACTTGAAATATTATTAATAGTCTATTTACAAAATATCCGGAATGATTTATTACTATACATTTTAAATTATTTAAAAGGATGCCTTTCACGTTTGAAATCTTAAGCACTGCAGTCATATCTGGTGCAAATGACCGCTTTTGCCATAATTTATGGTTTAGTCAGACTACGACATCCATGTTTGCATTCAAGTACAAATTAGCACCGCAAACATCGCGTATCGAAGATAAATTTGCGTTAGCGACAAGCAAAACGAAATAAAACAAACTGCAAACAAATTACTTGTCTCCTTTTTGTTACCTTCTGTACATGTGTGCGTATGTTTATGTGTTTATGGTATGAGTTCAAAACTGTAGATGCCTTATAAACTGCCAAACAAGTTCATGTGAATTGTACAAGCCAATGACAAAAGCATTTGATGAATTGTTGTATGGAAGATTTCATTGTAAATTAAATTGTCACTAAATTAAGTTCCTATATCTGTACAAAACATGACAGTTATAGTTGAAAGGTACGCCTTGCATTGATTGATAGGGCACAAGGATAGTAAAGTTTAGAGCACAACCCCCCTCCCTTTCCACTATATGCCAGTTCGAACGGATATCCAGGTGTGAGAATAATGGCAAGTAAATTGTCAGAGTCCATGGGGAATGGTCAACCTTCTGTCCACCTCAACTAACTCTAATTTCTCGGCCTTGAGACCGTGAAATGCACATAAACTGCTTGTCGCTACTTTTTACACTCTCCCAATATCCCCAGCAGCAAAAGCGGCCATTTTCACCAGATATGACTGCAGTGCTTAAAATTTCAAACGTGAATAGGCATTCTTTTAAATAATTTAAAATGTATAGTAATAAATCATTCCGGATATTTTGTAAATAGACTATTAATAATATTTCAAGCTGTGAAAGGAGTTCCATGCTTGGTGCGCGATAAGGAAACTTTTAGGTGTGTAATGCAGAATTACAGACTGAACATCTGTTATTTAACGCCAGATCAGGCGTGTAAACTTCAATGGGTCTGTAATGTGCGCGTTATTTACAAGAAAATGGGGTTAGAACCCGATTAGACCAGAGTTCACCCTTTGGCCATTAACATCCCAGCGTTAAACACACAACAAACTATGTGGTGGTTTCTATTGAATGTACATAAAGGAAACATAAAACATATAAACATACGCATACATGTAGTGAAGGTCACAAAAAGGAGACGATTTGCACTTTGTTTTATTTCGTTTTGCTGGCCGCTAACGCAAATTTGTGTTCGATACGCGGTTATTTGTACTTGAATACAAACATGGATGTTGTAGTCTGACTTAACCATAAATTATGTTACGTACACGTTGTTTAAAATATCACCATGTATAGGTCTTTCTCAAGCCCTGAACGTGAGCGTCCGGTGAATGACCGGTTGGATGATTTGTTAAATAAGTAATATACACATGTTTGTATGGTATGAGTTCAAAACTGTAGATGCCTTATAAACTGCTGAACAAGTTCGTGTAAATTGTACAAGTCAATGACAACAGCATTTGATGAATTGCTGTATGGGAGATTTAATTGTAGATGAAATTGTCTCTCAGATTAGTTCCTATATCTGTTAAAACACGTCAGTAATAGTTGAAAGGTACGCCTTGCATTGATTGATACGGCACAGGGACAGTAAAGTTTAGAGTACATTCCCCCTTTCCAGTATAAGCCAGTTGTAACGGATATCAGTGAGTGAGAATAATGTCAAGGAAATTGCAAGAGAATCCACGAGGCGTGGTTATCTGCTGTTTGCCGATATGATTCGTCACTTTTCAGCAGTTTTGGACAGAGTGTGTGATAAGTCCGTATGCTTTATTTGGCTTAAGTAAGTGTCGGGTTGGATGGTTTGTTATATAATTCATACATATGCGTTTCTATAGTATTAGTTCAAAACTGTAGGTGCCTCATAAACTGCCAATCAATCGACAAGTTCAGTGAATTGTACATGCCAATGACAACATTTATTTCGTTGTAAATGAAACTGTCACTAAACTAAGTTCCTATATCTGCACAAACATGGCACTAACAATGTAAAGTTTTGTCTCGAAATGATGGATACAGCACAGAAACTGTTTAACGCACAGTTTCACTTTTTACTGTAAACCAATACATGTCCAGGTGTGAACATGACGGTTCGCAAATTGTCACGACAATCGACTGGGCGTGGCCAATCAGTTTTCAGCTATTTCGGACAGGAGGGTGGAGTGACGATGGGATCCAGTAGTTTAAACGGATGGGCGATAACGATTTTAATCCAATGTCATCATCAGGCCTTTCAAAGGATATTGTCAAAATCTTATACTGGAGACTCGGAGTAGAAATCGAAGTATCAGAAAGGACTTATTTTCCAGGCAATGTATTTATGAAGAGTGTTTTAATCTTGTGCAATGTTTCCTGTAGGTTCTCGTCCTTGTTTTTATTTTTTTTAAATCATTCCTTTAAATTATCATTTAATAATACATTAGAAAAGTAATAGAATAACTGCATTTCTTCGTAATAGTTGAATTGACCGTGGAAACCAGCATAACAAAAAGGATACTTTCTTCAAAATCCTAGAAATCAGTTAGTTTATATTTATTTCTTAAAGAAAGGGAAGATTTAAATTTATTTAGCGCTTGTGTAATTACTCGGCCAACAAAAATGGCGGACAAAGTTAATGCATCCATACACAATACAGCTGACCTAGAAACATCTGTGGGCACTTTGGACACTAATTTGGACCAGTTCCTTTTGATCATCATGGGATTGTGCCTTCTTTGTAAGTATTATTATTATTATTATTATTATTATTGTTGTTGTTGTTGTTGTTGTTGTTGTTTTCATGAGTTTAGGAAAGGTTTTAAAATACATAATAAAAAGTTTGTATGACAATAACTTCAACAAAAGAAAGTGAAGAAAAATTGGAACATTGCAATTTAATTTGATTTTGTTTTCTTCATAACCAAGAATTATTTTTTAAAACTATACTAACGGAAACAATTAGCGCAGAAAAAACCCCACAAACGTATGCAACTTTAAACAACAAAACGCCCATAGCAACTTCTCTTACATCAAGACAGAGGGTACAAGTGCCAATTTACTTAATTAACCGGCTTTAGTGACCCTGTGCTCAGTTAGAAGCGGATCAAGGCATCCCATTCCAATCAGTTACAAGCGGGATCAAGGTGGTCAGTTCCAACTGGCTTTAGTGACTTTTGATTCAGTTATAACCAGGATCAAGGCGGTCCATTCCAACCAGCTTTAGTGGCCCCGTATTCAGTTATAAGCGAGATCAAGATGGTCCATTCCAAAAGACTTTAGTGACGTTTTTGTTCAATTACAAGCGGGATGGAAGTGATCCATTGCAATTTCCACGCGAGTTAGTTCATGGACGTTTGTATAACAGTTTATCGTTGAGATCTTAATCTTAATCTCCCTTCCATGACAGCGGCAGCATTTGCCCCAAGATTTTAGTCAGAATTGCTAAATAAAAATGGAGGGTGAGGCAAAGTTATTTAGTGACTCTATAATTCAGAAATGGGATTACTAGAGGATAATTTGGACGAGTTCAATTTGATCATGATGGGATTGTGCTTTCTTTGTGAGAATAATAATAATAATAATAATAATAATAATAATAATAATATTATTATTATTATTATTATTATTATTTAGCTTGATAAAGGATATCTCTGATCTTAGGTATCAATGGCTGTTCAGACCCTTGTCCTAGCTCTTTCCAGTCTTAGGTATCAATGGCCGAAAAATGTCAAAAACACATAACGACGCGTAGTGATACACAAAGTCAGGCTTAGATGGTGAAAAGACGATTGAAACTTACAGTACTGACAAATACTGAATGCCGTTGCATAATTCATAAAAATATCTTTAGATTAAAAAAATTATGTCGCTTATCTGTTTTTTTTTTTTTTTTGAGTGTCTGTTTCCACTCGAATTTCGTCATTCTTACTCGTAAACGCAAAGAGAAACGTTTGTGCGCTCCTAATTCTCGATGGGTAGAAACGTGTTATCTGAAGTAGAACGGAAAGTTTATGCTGAAGAAGAATTCTAGCTACATGCCGCTCCAAGACTTAACTCGTAAAAAGAAGGGAATTTTAACTGGGTAAAACAAGCTTCTAAGGGAAGCCTCCAGAGTCAGCGCTGAGAGACTCCCAGGGTGTACATAGTGACGTCACCGAGAGAATACGAAGGAAGGAGTAAGGAGGAGGACAGAGAGGAAGAAAGCAAGGGAGACCGAGTAAAACTCCTTGGGCGCACACAAGAGACAAGAAGTACAGAAGGAGGAAGAGGAAAATGAAAAAATCAACAAAAGAAAATGAATGAAGAAAAATTGCAATATTGCAATTTAATTTGTATTTGTTTTCTTCATAACCAAGAATTATTTTTAAACATTCTTAATGTAAACAATTAGCGTAGAAAAAATCTTATACAACTTTAAACAACAAAACGTCCATAGCAACTTGTCTTATGTCAAGAAAGAGGGCAAAAGTGTCAGTTACTTAATTAACCGGTTTGAGTGATCCTGTTCAGTTACAAGCGGATCAAGGCGACCGATTCCAACCAGCTTTAGTGACCCTGTATTCAGTTACAAGCGGGATCAAGGAGGTCAGTTCCAAATGGTTTTAGTGACCTTTTATTCAAGTAAAAGCGGGATCAAGGCGGTCCATTCCAACCAGCTTTAGTGACCCCATATTATCGGTGAGATCTTCATCTAAATCGCTTTCCTTGACATCTGAGGCGTTTGCCCCAAGATTTTAGTCAGAATTGCTAAAAAGAAAGATGGAGGGTCAGGCGAAGTTAAATTTATTTAGTAACTCAATAATTCAGAAATGGATTACTAGAGGAAAATTTGGTTGAGTTCAGTTTAATGATGAGTGGATTGTGCTTTCTCTGTGATAATAATAGTAAGGCTATCTCTTATCTTAGGTATCAGTGGCTGTTCAGACCCATGCTCTAGCTCTCTTCGATCTTAGGTCGAAATGACTGTACATATCCTTGCCCTAGCTCTTTGATTTTAGGTCGAAATGACTGTTCATATCCTTGCACTAGCTATCTCTGATCTTAGGTCGAAATGACTGTTCATATCCTTGCCCTAGCGCTGATCTTAGGTCGAAATGACTGTTCATATCCTTGCCCTAGCTTTCTCTGATCTTAGATGTCTTGGGTATCAATGGCCGTTCATGTACCTTACTACTGGAAAATGTCAAAAACACATAACGACGGGTAGTGACACACAGTCAGGCTTAGATGGTGAAAAGGCGATTGAAACTTACAGTACTGACAAATACTGAATGCTGTTGCATAATTCATGAAAAATATCAAAAGATTTTTAAAACTTCTGTTGCCTATCTGTTGTTTTCATTTTGTTGAGTGTCTATTTCCACTCGAATGTCGTCATTCACATTCATAAACGCACAGAGAAACGTTAGTGCCCTGCTAATTCTCGAAGGGTTGAAACATATTGTCTGAAGTAGAGCAGAAAACGTATGCTGAGGAGGGAATTCTGCCTACAAGCCACTCAAGATTTTACTCATAAAAAGAAGGGAATTGTAACTGGGTAAAACAAGCTTCTAAAGGAAGCCCCCAAGGTGCTCGAGAGAGTCGGCGCTGAGAAACTCCCAGGGTGTACGTAGTGACGTCACCGAGAAAATACGAAGGAAGATGTAAGGAGGAGGACAGAAAGGAGGAAGGCGAATGAGACTGAGTAAAACTTTCAGGGTACACACAAGAAGAACGAAGTACTGAAGGAGGAAGAGGAAGGAAGACAGTAGCAGATGAGTACCAGGACCAACGTACTGAACAGAGATTCTCTCACAATATTACATTAACTTTCGTGTGACAAATTAAAGCGTAAAGTGGAATTTGGATAACAAGGCCAGTTCTTGTGTCCAACAGTATTGAACTGAAGCTTTACCTCCAAGCTATTATTGAAACTGGAATTGAAGATTAATGTCCAGGAAATTATTTGAATTGATTTTTACATTTCTTAAAATTGTTGTCTATTCAGTCTTGAGTTGTTCTATGTAACTACAATGTCGTTATTGCTGATTGGGAGCTCTGGAGTCGTTAAAGTTTAATGCACGCCGTCTGCAGTATTATTTATAATACCGTAGTGGGGTTGTCACACACACACACACACACACACACACACACACACACACACACACAATCATACATAAATACATACATATTAATCTATGGTCTTTAACTAAGTAACAGAAAGGAGCGAAAACCAACAACTTTTGTAAAAAATCAACAAATAATTTATTTCCCTAGAATACAAGGTGAAATTTTAAAAACAACTTTCAATATTGTGAATAAAATCCTTAATAGTCATAAAGGCTCTATTACAAGTCCTAACGAATAAAAGTTTTAATTAAATTCCTGTGGTATTCCAAATAAGATCCAACGCTGAATGTGTTGATGTGCCTCTAGTCTCGAATATGTTTATATACAAGTGATCTAGAGAGCGGAGATGTGACAACATTCTTTTGATGTTTCATAATAATACAATCTAAGATGTCCTCGTCTGAATTCACTATAATTCCAAATTAATGTTTCTGTCCAAGAATATTATTGAAGAGCTCTCTGTATTTCCAGTGAATAATAATTTGAATATATATTTCACCCAAATCAAATGCTGACAACAGCAATAAGATTGAATCTGCCTCAGATGTTAAATGAAAGAATGAGTAATTTCACAAATAAACAAGATTATATATATATATATATATATATATATATATATACATATATATATATATATATATATATATATATATATATATATATGTCACAAAACTAGAACCCGGGTGAGTATCAAAAGTTCTCTTCTAGAACCATCTAAGTTTTCATGAAGATAACACCTTTTACCAAAGTTATAATAAGAACATCGGAAACATCGGGTACACAAGGTATTTCCATGCGGGAATACCAATGTCCTAGACCCTGACCCAAATAAACATGTTTACATTAATAATAATTTGAATACTTAATCCACAATCATGCATGCATGCATACATACATGCATACATACATACAATACGTGACTTGGCTGTCTGATCTCTTGTCCCACTGCGCGGTGTACTATTGGAGCAAATACATACATACATACATACATACATACATACATACATACATACATACATACATATATTGTCTTAATACGTGGTGTATATTTGGAGTAATGTTTCCTTCAAATGAATAAAACGCAACCTAGATATTTGTCAGGTTTTTCTTTTCTGGCGTCGAACAATATTCACACTCTTGTTACGTCAGATATCGTCTTTTCATAACTCAACAGAATTAAGGCTGATATGGTCAGCTCACAACTTGGTACACACACACACACAACCCTATTTCCAGGAAATTAATGTTTTGTCATAGCTGCTAGCTGCATTCCTAACTGGAACCATGACATAACTAGACATCTTAATACGACGCCCTTGTGGGCTATAAATCGCTAACTAAACGATGTCGTTCGGCGTGCACCGATTTCTTGGTTAAAAAAATTCACAAATTAATTACATAAATGAATTAATGGACTTCACATCTTGTGTTAACTGCCATACTTGCTGACTAACAATTAATTGACATAGTCATACCACAATCAGTTCTTAGCATCAATGTTACATATAATTTAAGACAGATAAGTTCAGGTATTCACACGATTTGTATTAGAAGTAATGCATAAAATTATTAGGATTCATGATTCCTACTGCATCTAAACGGGGTTCTTCTAACGAATTCTCATCAATAAAATATTATATGACATTAGTAGAATACACGAATCAGTAACATTCAAGATCAATGAATGCAAAATTAACGTCTGATCTCAAGGAAAATTGAAGTATGAATTTAAAACGAATAAATTAAAAAAAAATAATTACAAATTTATATTAATGAATATATTGTAGCGATTGAAACAAACTGTGTGCTTTCCCTAGACTCGCTTTCTTTTGTATGAAACCGATTCTCTCTATTCAGTGTCCTCAACTATCTAGACACCCATCTCCTGGACAATGAAACGAGAAATGATCTCGGACTGAGACTTCTCGCTTACCTTCAAAAACTTAGACTAATTTCGCGAGGAAGAATACTTAAAAGATTGAATTTCGTCCGGGAAACACACCAATTCTTTTAGCTTAGCCAGTCAGGATTAATTTTATCTAACCTCCAGAAATTTAACACGCCCTTTGAAGCAAGAATAATTCTATCTAGTCCGTCTTTTTTAATAACTATTTCTGGAAAATGTCATTTTATGACACTTATTTCAAATGGCCCAAAATTATCTCTGGCTTGTCTCTACGTTGTCGTTTCCATCTACTTAACCCCCAAAGTTAACATCGCCTTTTCTATGTCTAACCGTTATCCCAGCGGGTCCTAATTACTAATTAGAAATCAGTTATGCCCCCAAACCAGAGAATCCCATCCTTCGCAGGCAGCGATTTATTAATTGTTACGTGTCACGCTGACCGCGACAAGATTGACCATGTGTGTTTTTTGTAATAACGTTTTATTTAAAATTCACTGTTACAGATACATACTGAATGGTCTTAAACTAAGTCACAGAAAAAATCGAGAACCATATGATATAATAAAATTCAACAACTAATATTTGCTACATTAAGTTGTTTTTGTAAACGAATGGCCGTGGAACAGTTTCCTTTAAATCAAATAATCAGTTAATCAATGAAACCATCAATCACTCAATCTGTTCCTTCTGTACGGTTTAAGACCCATCGTTCAGTCACTTGCATAGAAATTACTAGCAACATCTGTGCCTATTTACCCCCGTGGTTGAAATGGAACCTCTGTTTTCAGTTTACCTGAAAGGGAAGCGCGGTGATTGAGTGGATAGAATGCCTAATTAATAGTTACCTGACCGCTGTTCCGTATTCCTACCCGCACCAGTTGGGGTCAGCGGCTGTAATCTGCCTCTCAGATGGTACTGCGAGTTCGTATTCCTGGATACGCCAGTCAATGTCGACTACTACAGTGTGTAGCTGGAAACGGTTCTTTACTCACGTTGACGTAGTACTAAAACGGCTACACACGTTGTCATGGTACCAAAATGGCTACACACGTTGCCATGGTACTAAAATGGCTATCATGTGTAATGCTGTACCTTTAACACCATTCAACAAACCTCTGCCTCGAAACACTCTCTTACGCCAGCAGACAAGAGCATTCAACGGAAACTTAGAAATTTTAACTCACTTTCAAAGTAGAATAATAACTACTAAACTCTTCTTTTTCTTCTTTCAGTTATGCAGTCTGGTTTTGCACTTCTGGAGGCAGGCTCAGTAAGAAGCAAGAACGTCACCAACATTCTAATCAAGAACGTTTGCGATTCGTGTAAGCGCATATTTTATATTACATGAAAGAATGTGTATTAAATTTAAATTGTTTAGCATTTTGTACAGAAAAGTAGAAGCTGAAATTGATATTATCTTGTGATCATGATATATATATATATAAATATATATATATATATATATATATATATATATATATATATATATATATATATATATATATATATATATATATATATATATATATATGCACGCCTTTCTGCTAGATATAAGGAAAACTTTCACAAGTGACAATAAAAAATGCTTCCACCTCACAAACAAAATAACTCTTCATATCTACTAGAAAAAAAGAGCGTAAATTTTTCTGTTTATCCATTCTCAAAGTCAAAAACTATTCAGTTGTATGGATCTTGTTATCTCAATTCAGTACCACTAAATCCAGCCGAGTCATACCAAAGACTTATAAAAATGGTACTAGGAGCTGCCCCGATTTGCGCTTAGCATCAAGAGGGTAGTGTTAGAACTGGTCGGCTTGGTGTCGATTTGCGCTCAGCATCAAGAGGTTAGCGTTAGAACTGGTCGGCTTGGTGTCAGGAAAATGTGACTGGGTGGAACATCATGATATATGTCTGCGGTATGATGCCCCAGTGCTAGACATCACTATAAACTGCCACACTACAGACATCGTAGCGATATGACTAAAATTGTTACGGCTACGTTAAAAATCACACACACACACACACACACACACACACACACACACACACAGTTCCAATGCAATTAACGCCTGAATTACTCCATCCATAAAAGAAGTTTCCGAATACAATAACTGTAAAACAGCGACATTTTGCAAATGTAACTTGTACCTACAAATTTTAAAATAGAGCATTTTGTCAAATTAACGACTGTTTTGCGTGGATTGATACAGTGAACATCACTGTTGTGAGGGTACGATTAAAGAATTACAGAGCGGTTGAATCCGACAGATTTCGGAGCATAAAATCTTTAAACAAAAGATTTAATGTATTTAGACGTTGATCGCTTGGCCTTGGTAAGCTTGCAGTCTAGTATAGTACCAGTCAACCAATTTCCGATTAATTAATCGGTTTGCAATCAATGCTCATCAAGGTCCGAATTTTTAATCGTTTTCAAACATGATTATGATTGTGATGAGTAAAAATCATTACTTAAGCAATTTTATTAAAATCAAGACTTTTTCCGAAAAATGTGTACTGGTGACTGTGGTAGGTTTATGATACTGTTGTTGTTGTTGTGAGCTTAGCGTCATTTCTCAGCGGAAGTTAGGCTATACATGGCGGCCAGTTCAACCAGTGGAAGAATCCGGGAAAAGCCCTGGTAAGAACCACCGAGACTCGAACCCACGCGGAATGAGGTGAGACGGCAGTGATCGGTGGCGAGCGCTTGAGGCCACTCGACTACGTGCGGTCCCTTTACGAAGCCGTATGATGGGACAGATTATCGAGTAGCAAGCGACAAGTCATTCATGTTTAGTCACTGATAATTTGCATGGTTCATGTGGAGGACGAATTTAACAAATGTAATACTAGAAGCCAACTTTCTTTTGTTTGGAGTTCGTTTTAATCAGTTTCTTGATGGGGCCTCCTCAGTGATTACATAAATGTATTATTACATAAATATATTATTACATAAATGTATAGTAGAGGGTCCACAGTCTTGACACATTGTAACATCTGTTCAGAGAGAGAGAGAGAGAGAGAGAGAGAGAGAGAGAGAGAGAGAGAGAGAGAGAGAGAGAGAGAGAGAGAGAGAAGAAGAAGAAGAAGTAAAATGAAATAGGCCTAAATATGAATCACGGGGTTGAATAGCATACACAAGTTCAGATGTATTTCCGAAATGTAGCTCCAAAAGTGATACCGCCACTGTGGCAGTGAAGGTGGCATCGATACTGTGGCGATAGTACTTTCCTCACACTAATGTATAACAAAACTGCATTCATGTTTTGTTCTGAGTTGGTGGAAAGAATGAGTTTGATATGGCCTAGGGATACGTCGAGACCGTTAGGCTGAGGAGTGTTCATAAGTCATGTCAAACGAGTTCCTTTCTTCGACTCAAAACAAACAACGCGAGTGAGGGCTTGAGTTTGTTACGTACCTCTTCTTTTACGTTTTTTTAAAAATATTTGTACCTTTACAGTATGAACAAAATTGAAAAAGAATTGGGATTTATAAAGTTCGATTAAATGCATCTAAATATATCGACGCACGGACGTCAGAAAAGAAACCAAAATAGTTTGAGCATCTGTATCCAACGAAACATCATCCATGTAAGAAGAAATGGGAATATAAGAAATGTCAAATGTCTCGTTATAAAATAAATAATAACATCAGTTACTGTATTGTACACTCATTTAATCCTATGTAGCTGGTATGGCGTTCGATGCGATGTCATCCGTATTTCCGCATACCCTGGCCTAGAACTCGTGAGTGTTCGCCGACGTCCGCTAATTTATATTTGAATGACGGATGGGGTAGGTGGGTTTAACGTCACGACATCACAATACTGCATATATGGAACTGATTAACAATTAAGTTTTACAGATGTAGTGATGAGAATTACTCAGAGCTCTTGAGGAAGACGAACCCTTCCAAATAAACGTAATGATGAGAATTACTCAAAGCGCTTGAGGAAGACGAACCCTTCCAAATAAACGTAATGATGAGAATTACTCAAAGCTCTTGAGGAAGACGAACCCTTCCAAATAAAAATAAATACATAGCACTAAGAGGAACAAATATAAAATGTACAATGTTACAATTCTGAACAAATTATGTAAATAAAAGATAAAGGAAACAAAATTGAAAATCCTTAAAATATAGATTCAGATGTGTTATATTCTAGTAAACTGCATTCCCTCAGGAAGTCCAAAACATTCTTAGATGTATCTAATCAAACTTTTGCAAATCGCAATTAGTTTTATTTCCATTCTCAGTATATAACTAAAGTGTATGGAAAGCGGAAAAGAGGAGTTATACAACTATTACAAAACCATTTTCTTGTTTCGTTCCGAGTATGCGGAAAGATCTCTTTGGATATGGTTTATTAATGATTTACGGCCTCATTATCGACATACCTGTACGCTA
The DNA here is from genome assembly GCA_016617855.1 of Megalonaias nervosa. NCBI lineage: Eukaryota > Metazoa > Mollusca > Bivalvia > Unionida > Unionidae > Megalonaias > Megalonaias nervosa. The sequence goes on along the minus strand of JAECUM010017002.1, from coordinate 4,085 downwards.
CATCACACTTATCTTTTTGCAAATTTGGACCAAAAATGCGTGCGCAGATAGATAGATAAAAAAACATATTTTTCCTTTTTATTTTCAGTCATTTGTGGTGTATCCTATTGGCTTTTTGGCTTTGCATTTGCCTATGGAGAAGGAAATCAATTCATTGGCTATACGCATTTCGCGATTGCTGACCTTCCAGCCAGTCGCTACGGATACTTTTTCTTTCAGTTCACATTTACTGCAACTGCCGCCACTATTGTGTCGGGGGCCATGGCCGAGCGGTGTGAATTTATGGCCTATTTTATCTTCAGCCTCATCATGACTGGTAAGAGACTAAACCACAAACATATTAAAGGAATTAATTGTCTTTACGCAGAGTTTTCGGATTCCACCATCTGAAATCTTTTGTCATGATTTCATTCCCAATAATAAGAAAAGTTTAATGACGCCAATAGACAGCTTTAATCGAACGTGAAATCTTTTACCATCATGTAACATACATATATTTAACATATTGAATATCTACTAAAAGCAATGAGGAGTGAAACTGGCTGAAACTAACCTGCTATTTAAATTATAGTCTGTCCTAATTCCAAAGAAGAAAAGGTAACGTGGTTGACTCCGGTTGCTTTTGTCGTTGAAAACCCCTCACACCCATGCACGGTCTGCATTCAGCTGCTGTTGTATGTTTCATGAAATATTGATGTAAATAGACCCGTCATTTATCTTTGTGTTGACTCCAACTGTATGCATGTCTAGCCCATGACAATGTAGCTTCTAGCGCCCAAAATTGAGGGCTTTAGCTTTGAAAGGCCAGCACACATTTGGTCACAGTTAATAGTAAAGAATGCTTAATGATGCATATCTGGTATTTGATTAAATTTAACATAACAACCGTAATAGTTACCCTAAATAGTTTAATTTTTGAAACTGCAATAGATAGACTTTAGATATGTATGGCTATATGGTACCAATAAAGAGGAAAGTTCTAAAAATGTAAAGGAAAATGACTTGCACAATTTTTAGCATAGAACTTTGAACACATCAGTTGCTACCTATGACCTATTATATAAGTTAACATGTTCCTTTGGAAACAAGACATAAAACGGGCTTGAATATATAATGACTAGTAAGATCGGGGCCACTGACTTAATGAGAAGAACAAAATCTAATTTCTTTTACACTGTAAATGTTACGACAGATAATTCAGACACAGTCTAGTTTTGATCGCTGACTGTTGGCACGAAGTAAGAGTTGAGAAACTGCACCTCATCTGTATCTTCGTGTACGTACAATGTAGATCTCTTGACATTTCCATATCTTCGTGTACGTATAATGTAGATCTCTTGACATTTCGGTATCTTCGTGTACGTATAATGTAGATCTCATTCAGTTTCTTGTTGTACGTATAACGTCGGTATCACTGTTATGTTAGTATCTTCATGACATTTCAATATATTCATGTACATATCATGTGTCAATCTCATTGATATTTCAATATTTTGATGTACGTATTATGTAGATCTCATTGACATTTTATTATCTTCATGTTCGTATCATGTTGATCTCACTAACCGTTCAGTATCTTTATGCACATATAACGTAGATCTCACTGACATTTCGAGATTACAAAGGTGGCATACTGTATATGGATTGTACTTAACCAACAATGTTCAGATAAATTCAGGGATTATTTGTTTTCATTAATTAAATATTAGTATTTAAATACCTGTAAATTCTTTGCTTTGCCTCTTTCTTAGTGTTATTAAATAAGGTTCTGACCTACTTGTATTTACTGTGTATTGAGCTATTTTGATGGGTATCTATTTTCGTGTTTTTGCGAAAACTGACGTCTGTGTCAGTGGATTTGCGAAGTAGACCTGTTTTTTTTCTTCACACAATAACAAGTTTTGTTGGGTTTGGAAGCCTGTAGCAACCACGAAATCCACTAAAAGTAGTATCCTGCGAAAAATAGTGAATTCATTTTTGCTGTGTGTGCAGTTACCGTTGCTAAATTGACTCTTGACATATTTTATCTTATATATTATTTTAAAAGCTGATTCGTTCCGTATTTTTTCGTCTGGTTATATAATTTTTTTTTTTTTTTTTTTTTTTTTTTTTTTTTTTTTTTTTTTTTTTTTTTTTTTTTTTTTTTTTTTTTTTTTTTTTTCATTACAAAATTTAGTCCAGCCAAAACTGAATGATGTATTTTATACACGTTTTATCTTCAGGCTTTATATATCCACTGGTAACTCATTGGACATGGTGGCCTGATGGATTTCTCGTCCAGGGAATAGATTATGGAGGCAATATTGGACGGATTGGATACCGGGTTAGTTATATAACTAGCTCCAGGAGCAGGAGGGGAAATTCCTTTGAAGACATGGGGAATTCGTAAATATGGCCACACAGTGGTTATGATTCCGATGATTCACGAGTCCTCATTTGTTTATTACTTTATTCGTATCTTTTCAAAATAATTTTTATTTTAGTAAATAGTCATGATGAAACTCAATCTTCATTCTCGTCTGCCATTAGTTTGCGTGAGTGCATTTTGGAATTTCTTTACTGTTAAAGAAGCCTTCGCTAAATTGAAAAGTATCTGAAAAATGGAACAAATGGACCTATTGTACACAATCGCCATTTTGAAAGAGCAAAGTGTATCTCTACTAAATGTTTGGTTAAGGTCCATGTGCCCGTTTAGGTCATTGCAACCAGTATTCTGGCCATACGACTTCATACGAGTTCAGCAGAAACCATGCATTGTAGTTAATACATAGTAATTATTAATTGCGATAACTGTACCGAGATTACATTATTGTAACTACAAGGATCTGGTTCACTATGTTATAGTGCGCAACATGGGTGTACAATGTGTTTGTATAGTTTCGCATTTCGCCCTTTATTCCCCAGTGGGTAGAGCAGGTTCAACCGTAAGTCCCATTGCGTCGATTTGCATATTGCCCATTATTCCTCAGTTGGTACAGCGGGTTTGTCCGTTATCCCCATTGTGTTGGTTTGCATCTTGCCTATACGTCCCTTAACCCCAGAACCGTACAAATTGTCCGACCGTAACGCTCGTAAGGTAAGCTCAAATCGCAAACATTGATGTGGCACATTCAACTCTATTATCTCTCCGTGGCTTCCATTTATTATCTCAAGTTCACTTGACACTCGATTCCAGTTTTAAGGATAATGATTCGCATGCATATGTAACATTAAAAATATTCACTACGCGTTTATTGAAACCATTAAATACAATAAATGGAAAGTAGCCAATACGAGTCATTTTCAAAGTACCATTTCCACTTATTTATATGATAAATGTTTAGATCAGCGAAAAGCAGTTTAGTGAGTCAGTCCCTTGAATACAAGTTTATTACTCGTCCACTCATTTGTTACACACACACACACACACACACACACACACACACACACACACACACACACACACACACACACACACACACACACACACACACACACACACAACAGACAGACAGACACACACAGAGCGAAACGTTCCAAAGAATCTACGTTGTTAAAATATCGAAGTGCAGGCGGATAGTTGACATCCTTTGCACAGTGTTTGCATTATTTGGTTCTAACACATCGTGTAATTTGCCTTCATGCTCTTCGGTGCAATATCGTCAACGTGGCCTTGACTATCCCCCACCTCCACGTTTATTTTAACTGTATATGAGACAATTTATTAATTTTTCAATATGCTACTGCGAACGGAGATTTACTGGAACAAGTAGTACCTGACATATATCCTAATATCACAACGCTGTCAAAAGACCGACAGTCATTCCTACGGTTTACAAACGTAATAGTATATTTGTTATGTACATCTAAGTTATCTCTGAGGTGACCGAGTAGTCTTTACAGATCACTCACACATCTCACCTCTGTCCACGTGGGATCGAGTCTCGGCTTGTGGCTCGGTTCGTGGTTGTTCCCGTGGTTTTCCTTGGTTCTTCCTCCACCACATATATATTGTTACGAGTCTGTGCTCTTAAAATAAGTAACAGAAAAGAGTGAAGACAACAAGCTTTGTAAAATTTAACAAATAATTTATTTCCCTAGAATAC